>JAWPEI010000066.1:220000-482290 GCA_035578085.1 Solanum pinnatisectum
AAGATTCAACTAGAGCGAATCACTCAATTGCTGGAACCTCCACTTGAAGTAAACATAGAAGAATGGGTTAGCACAATTAAGTACTAAGTATGATAGCCATGCAAAAACATGCTTAAAACGGATATTTTATTTGAAAGTCGTGATATATGCTATTTTGAGAAAACTTCATGAAAATAAGCATGAGAGGCATAATATAATACATAATCAACATACAAGTCATTTCACCACATTAGAACACAATCAACATATAAACCATTACCTTCACATTAAGCCTTCACCTCAAGTAACCCTCAAGCTATACCACTTATGCAATGTATGGATAGCATCCCATACCACCATCCACACTAAAGTACAACCTTAAGGTCACCAAAAGTGAACATGTCATTCAACCTTTCCATCATTGGACAATACGCATACATAAGAGACATAAACCTTTCATATATCATATCAACACATTAGGACCATCACTTAGGGCAACTCAAAGTCATACTTGTGCATTGTATGAGTAGTATCCCTTACTACTACTCACACTAAGTACTCCTTTGAAGCCACCATAGACAAGGCACAATCATGTTCAATAAGTCATAACAAGGAAGTAACTCATAATACAATCCAAGTATAGCATGCATAATCTCATCTAAGCATATAAGTCAACATTCTTCATTAGCTTCATTACATTAAGAGCACCTTCATTCATTAGACATTAAACCAACATTCTTATTAACATCATCATAAGAGCACATTCATTTCATTTAGCATTATAAAGGAACACACCATAACCCCTCTCAAAGCCTACTTGTGCAATGCATATATAGCGTCCCATACCACCACCTACACTAAGTAGTGCATTCTTAAGAAGCCATAATTCATTAACATTCTCTGTGGGGGTAAGCCTTAACCGACATAGACCACGTGAGCAATTCATGGAATCCCGGTGTCACCCTCACCGGATAAGGGATTCCTACTTTCCTAAGGTAGCACAATTGTTTATAGCTTAAGTGGATCCACTATCTTGACCTATGTGGCCACATAGTTTAAGGGATAGGGAGATTGCTGCTAGATACCCTGCCTCAACACACGGATGACCACCTATCTCAAGAGATTGCTACTAGACACCCCACCTCAACTCACGGATGAGCACCCATGTCAAGCCATATCCACTTGGTGCTTAGCATTATTCCCCATGAAATACTTTACATTCATTACATTCGCTCATTATGGGATATGAGATTGTTACTAGATACTCTGCCTCAACTTATGGATGAGTATCCATCTCAAACCCAACATTCATTCATTCATTGATTATCTCATAGATTCAAAGCTGAGAATAACCTTTCACCTAAGAATCCCCATGCTGTGAGAAAGTCCTTTCACAAAAAGTCATTATCATTTATTAGAGTACAATTGAGAATAGTCTTTCAATTAATACTTCATCTTTAACATTATCATAGAAAAGTCCATCCATTAGCCGTTCATGAGTGTGTGTGAGTATGTGAGAATAACCTTTCATATGTATCATCATCATTCATAATGGTTAATTGCGAATATACTTTTAATCACCACACAATTACATTCTAAAAATGATCATAACACTTTTACTTAGATCACACACATATACTTTGCATCATAATCATACATAGATCCTTCATGAACTTGCCTTTCAAGGCCATGAACCAACATCATTCCATAAATCCAAGATACTATTATAGATAAGGGAATTAACATGATTAAAAATCCAATTCAATATAAACATAAGCAATTTAACATACTACCCTGTTCAATCAATTCCTAATCACAATTCACAACTTATGAATTTGGGGAAAAACATGGGTTCTAGGAAGAAATCATATTAATTCATCTTTAAATTCACAATTCATTCATAATTCAATGAAATAAAGCCTTTGAAAATTGTTTCGAATCGAACCCATGCTAAGATTGAAAACTGGGGTTTTTGGGGAAACATTGGAGACTTGAAATCAACTTTGAGATTGGCTCCTTGAAAGAAACTAAGTCAAAGATGAAGAATACCATACCTTTTATAGAAGAATGCCACGAAAATTCCTTGAAAACCTTGAAGTCTTGACCTTGGAAGATGAAATCCTTCACCTCCAATGGAGGTTTCTAGATAGAGAACTTTTGGAGGGGAGGGGAGGTTTCTAGATAGAGAACTTTTGGAGGGGAGGGGAGGTTTCTAATTTGGGTTTTTGTAATAATGAGTTGAAAATATGTTTTAATACTTTAAAAACCCTTAAAATACTTTAAATAACCAATTAAAACCGTCCCACAACTTAACTAACTAATAGGAGAATTTACTAACCTACCCCAACACTTTGCTGATTTTGGAGAGCAAATAGTTTGGTTCTACAACTTGAATGTTAGGGGCTTGACCTACGGAGGCCATCCATGGGGCGTTTATGGACCTATGGGGCATAGGTCCCCTTACGTAGGTCATGTCATTTTTGATAATTTTCTCTTTTGGGGTAGCCTGGGGGTTAGGCTTTAGGGTCCCCCTCAAGGACCCTTGGTTGGTCTTTGAGGGGTAGTACCTTGACGTTTACCGCTAAACCCCTCAACCTAAGCTCGGGACAACATTATACCACCTCAAACCTCACATTAACTCAAAGACACGCTAGTTAGGCTCTAGTTTCACCTATTTGTTTTACGGGTCATTACATTGTGTACCTCACTTGAGCTTCAAAGCCTTGAGTTGAGGGTGGCTAGTGCAAAACCTCTTAAAAAAATAAAAAATGATTGAAGCATTACTATGATGATGAGCATTACTTGTGAAATAATTGTTGAAGAGAGCGCTGAAAATAAAGAGAAGAAAATAATAGGTGATGAAGGAAGTGTAAGTCACTATTATATAGTTTTCCTACCCATCCCCTAGCCTACATTACAACCCGTTAAAGTCCTATTTGATTCTATTCAGGCATGCTTAATTAGTAGAGATGTACATAATGGGCAAGCCTATGGTTCTTTGTGCATACATGTGAATTTTATTTGGGAGTGTGAGAGGTTTTCTTGATATGAAGTCCTGAATTTATATTCAATCTTTTGAATTGAGTGTGTGGACTATTTCTTTTTGTAAAGGCACTTGTTTCATGATAGATATGTGATTTTATTAGATTTCTTTAATGAGAGTAGGTGAGCAAAATTTAATTTGATGAGTTCAAAGTCCTTCATTGAGGTTAGGAGGTTAGAGGTTTGTTATGTTTCTGGATGTCTTGCATAATGAGCGGGAATTGTACTTGAGATTTTAAAATTTGTACATGACCTCATTGTTTGTGTCAACATAAGTGATGACATTTCTATATTGAGTTTTTTTTAGATGAGCTATAATGTTTGCTCGAGGACAAACAAAAGCTTAAACTCAGAGTCAGCCTGTGAGTCGATCAGTGTGGCCCCCCTCTCAGACTGGGTGGCAGTGACCTCGTCGGAACTCACAAGCTAGGCTCTGCTCTGAGTAGTGTGGGGAGCAGTAGGGGAGGTCCTGGTGGCTGGAGGAATGTAGTCATCATCATCCTGAATGATCAAACGTCGAGAAGGTGCTACATACTTGGACTTGACCTTCGCGGTGTATGTGGGAGCTTGCTTACGAGTCATGGTACCTGTGGAATCTTAGTTAGTACCAAAACAAACTAATAAAAGACACAGACAAATTTTAGAACAAGAAATGGATCCAAACAAAATCTGGACAGTAGCTTAACTGTCGACCCACGGTGGGCACCTACGGTTCGTCGATGGAACGATGGTCCATGGGTCCCCTCCGTAGGTCAGAGTACTCAAAATTTGATCTCTAATGTGGAAAGAACAGATGTGCAGAATGGTCTGCCGATGGAACAACGGACCATAGACCACAACGTGGTTCGACACTTAGTGGAAACTTTATGTGCAACTGACCAACGGACCCAATCTACAGTCCGTGGACGGGGAGTCGTGGGTCAGTTCTACGCTAGGTTTCAGAACTTGGTTCAATTTCATGCCCTTTATTTCAACAATTACACTAACAAACTTGGCCTATATATGCATTTCAACATATATTATGGTAGTTTATCATCATTAGGGTTCCAATTACACAGAATTCAACTTTTTAGCATACCAAAACTATGAACCCAAAGTCAAAACATCCAATTAGACCTATTTCTTTGCTTAGTTCGATTTATTATTAACTACACACTCACATACTGTCATCCCAAGGGTACTTCTAAACCAACATTATTATTTGAACAAGTAATTGCTCAGCCCACGGTCGAGTTCATTGTTATGACTTCAATTGAAACCATGCAATACTCAAAGTTTAGGAAAAATCATCATACCTTAAAAGTACACAACAATGGTGAATATGTGATTGATTGCAAAGACTCCTAAACCAACTTGGACACCGAACCGGGACCGAGAAATTGATGTGAGGGGAGATGAGTGTGGTGGAATGAGTTTTTGGAGAGAGAGAGAGAAGATGTGGGATGATTAGGGGAGTGATATGGGGGATATGAAAGGAATATAGTGGGTATATGGAAGGGTAGAAACAGTTAGGATGGAGTTATGGAAGTTGGGGAAGTTTAAAATGAAAGGTTTTTTTATTTAAAAGGGGGTCTGGGTCAGGTCGCCAAAAACCCTAGGGTCTGTAGGTCACTCTGACACATAGAAAATTTTGAGGACTTACCTTGGATCTACGAATGCATTCACAGTCCGTGGATTGACCAATGGACCATCGATGGGGTCCATAGACCACTGCACAACTATTTTTCTGCAGATTTTGCCTTTTGTCACTGCACACGCAACCATTAGGACTTTATTTTGACATTTTTTGGACACTTTTTAGACAAAGACCCTATTCTATATCTATCCAACACTAATAAAAAAAAAAAAAATACCTATCTAAAGAGCTACAAAAATAAAAATAAAAGAATAAAACTCCTATATCATAAAGAAAAACCTATAGTTTGCTAGATTGTACAGCTTGGGTCGCCTCCTAGTCAGCCCTTGATTTAACATCATGACACAACGCAGACACCTTGATTACTTAGACTTCATCAAGACAGTAGGCCTTTATCACTTTTTTTACACTCTCTGATTTCCCCATGTAGATCTTGATTCTTTACCCGTTTACTTTGAACCTTGTTCCCTCCTTGTTCTTGAGCTCGACTGCTCCATGTGGAAATATTTGAGTGATTCTGAATTGCCCTGTCCACTTGGACTTGACCTTGATAGGAAACAAGCGTAGCCTTGAATTGAATAAAAGCACCCGATCACCCACAACAAATTCACACTTTTCAATCTTTTGATCATGATATTTCTTCATCTTCTCCTTGTACAAGGATTAATTTTCATATTCTTTTAGGCTAAATTCATCAAACTCATTCATGTCATTCCTTCTTGGACTCGATGACGCACCCCAATCCAAATTCAACTTCCTTAGCGCTCACATGGCCTTATGCTCTAGCTCTACCAGCACATGGCATGACTTCCCATATACAAGTTGATAGGGGGACATACCTATGGGAGTCTTGAATACGATGCGATAGGCCCATAGATCATCATTAAGCCTTCTTGACCAGTCTGTTCTGTTGGCGTTCATAGTCTTAGCGAGGATATTATTTATCTCTCTGTTTGATACTTCAACCTGCCCACTAGACTGCAGATGGTAAGAAGTAGCTACATTGTGACGAACTCCATATTTCTCTAGCAATGCTTTGAACAACTTATTACAAAAGTGAGAACCTCCATCGCTGATAATTGCCCTAGGTGTACCAAATTTGGAGAAGATACTCTTTTTCAGGAATGCGGTTACACTCTAACTCTCATTGTTTGAAAGCGCAATTGCTTCCACCCATTTCAATACATTGTCAAACGCAACAAGAATATACTTCATCCCATGTGAAGTCACAAATAGACCCATGAAGGTAAGGCCCCAAATATTAAATAACTCAATCACTAATATCATATTCATTGGTAGCTCTTACCTCTTTGAAATTCCTTCTTATCTTTGGCAACGGTCACAAGACTTGGCGAAATCATGAGCATCATGGTGGATGGTAGGCCGGTAATACCCACACTGCAAGATTTTATGAGTAGTTCGAATACCACTATGATGCCCACCAATAGGTGATAAATGACACACCTCTAGTATACTAATCATCTCAACCTTGGGCACACAGTGATGAATACTCCCATCAACACAAATATGAAACAAGCATGGCTCATCCCAAAAGAACTTCTTAACATCATGCATAAACATTTTCTTTTGGTGAAATGACAAATCCGATGGAACTAAATCGCTTGCCAAGTAGTTAGCAAAATCTATGAACCAAGCGATAAGATCAAAGAAAGTAGCCAATATCTGTTCATATGGGAATGCATAATTAATTTCAGCCTCATCTCCTAACTTGATCATAGCTTACTCCTCTAATCTAGATAAATGATTGGCAACTTGATTTTCTGTCCTCTTTCTTTCACCTCAAAATCAAACTCTTGCAGCAACAATACACATCTAATCAACCTTAGTTTTGCATCTTTTTTAGCTATTAGTTGCCTCAATGCAGAATGGTCAGTATACACTATGACCTTAGTACTAAGCAAGTATGATCAAAATTTCCCAAATGTGAAACCCACAGCAATGAGTTCTTGTTCAGTCATCGTATAGTTCTTTTGAGCAACATTCAGAGCTTTGCTGGAATAGTAAATCGGATGAAGAATCTTCTCTCGCCTCTGTCCCAATACCACACCTAGCGCCACCCCACTCGCATCACACATCACTTTAAATGGTTACCCTTAATCCGAAGAAATAATGATAGGTGCGGAAACTGGCCTTGCTTTCAACTCTCAAAATGCTCTCAGACAAGCATCATAGAAATAAAACTTACACTCCTTTACGAGTAGTTTGCACAATAGGTGTGCAATTTAAGAGAAATCCTTCATAAACCTCCGATAAAAACCTGCATGCCTAAGAAAACTTCTAACACCTTTAACAAAGATAGGTGGTGAAAGCTTTTCTATTACCTCAACTTTAGCTCTATCAACCTCAATATCCTTCTCAGAAATCCAATGACCCAGAACTATACCCTCTTTCACCATGAGTTACACTTTTTCCGATTGAGCACAAGATTGCACTCTTCAAACCTTTTTAGAACCTCAGCCAAATTCGTCAAACAAACATCAAACGAGTCACCTACCACCGAGAAATCATCCATAAATACCTCAATAGTATCCTATACCATATCTAAAAATATTGACATCATGCAATGATGGAAGGTCGTTGGAGCATTACACAACCCAAATGGCATCCTTTTGAAGCCGAAAGTCCCATACGGACAAGTGAAGGTGGTCTTCTCTTGGTCTTCTGGAACAATAGAGATCTTATTATAGCCTAAATACCCATCAAGAAAGTAATACCAACCCTTACCAGCAAGAGGGTACAACATCTGATCCATGGAAGGCATCGGGAAGTGATCTTTTTCTGTCCAAGCATTAAGCTTGCAGTAGTCCATGCATACTCTCCATCCTGTCACTGGCCTCTTCGAAAAAAGCTCATTTTTTGCATTAGGCACTACAATAATCCCACCTTTCTTAGGTACACAATGAATAGGGTAGACCCAACTACTATCTGCAATGGGGTATATGACTCCAGCATCCAACCATTTGATGATTTCGTTTTGCACTACCTCTTGCATAGGTGGATTTAGTCTCATTTGGTGCTCAATACTAGGCTTGATATCCGGCATGATTTGGATTTTATGAGAACAAATGCAGGAGGAATCCCAATAATATTCCCAATAGTCCATCCAATATCCCGTTTGAACCCCTTTTCCACTGAAAAAATGCCTCAACTTGTACCTCACTCAAATAGACTGCAATGATTATCGGTAAAGTACAATCTCTTCCCAAGAATACATACCTTAAATGTGATGGTATAGCCTTGAGCTCCAATTTCAGAGCTTCTTCCACGGACGGTTTTGTGGGTAGAGAGTCACGATTTTTCATATCTAGCTACAATTTCTTTTGTTTGGAGTGGAATTCGAACCTATCAAGTGTGGTGTAACATCTCGCTAATTGACATAACTATAAAAAAAGTTTTAAAAAATTGGAAATAGTCATTTTTGGAAAGAACAGAAAATATGGAAAATTGTTAAGTATGTTAAGTTGAATTTTTAATCAACTTCAAACGACCATAAATCATAGCTCAAAATGATTTAGGTGTATTTCAAGATATCATATGAAATATATTGGAATAATCTTTCCAACGCCACCAAGTTTACTCAATTCCAAGTTTGTATGAGTGAGATATGCCTATCTGAAGTTGGGTTGTTCAATTAAGGAATGTCTAATCAGATTTTAGAAGGGCATTATGGTCTTTTCCATACCCCATGACTTAATTTCATTTTTTGGTAATAAATTTGGGTCTAAACTGATAGGATTCAGTTTATTCTTTTACGATATTGAGTTAGGGTTTTAGAGAAGAGAAAAGAGGAGAAGGAGCAAGAATCGTCAAGTTCTTCAAGAATCACTTGTGGATTTCGTCAAGGGGTGATCCCTACGAGGTATGTGAGATCACATATCATAGGGTTAGTTCACCCATGCGCCAATCATGATTTATTTCCATGAATGTAAGTTCTTGAAAGCTTAGAAATTAAGTTCTTGATGGGTTTGTTGAAGTTCTATTGAGTTCTTGATTTCTTGAAATTGTTGAGGAGTTGTTTGATCTGAATCCATGATTTTAGGTGTGAATTCGATTAGAGCCTTTCATACATTTTGTATATAGTTGATTCTAAGTGTTTGGAGAAAGAACTAAGTCAAAATAGGGGGTTTAGAGATGAAAAACAAAGAAGAAAAGTTGGAGTGCACCTTGGTAGGGCATGGGGTGCCGCCCCTCTCAGAGCCCTAAGAAGGGGTCCCTGAATTTTGTGCTCTGGGTTGTCGCGCCAACCCGAGCACCCCACCCCAGCATCTAAATTTCAAGGGCTGGCACCCCACGCCACTCAGAGCGACACGGACGCCAGTTCTTCCGATTTCTCCCTCATCATTCTGTACTAGTTTCTTATCAACGTACCTATGTATTCTAGTTGATTCCTACACTCTAAGGTACGTAAAAACATCATGAAATCATCCGTAAACATGAGATCATGAACCTTGAATTTATAATCCAATTAAAGGAAGTTAAGATCAAAGTCAAGAGAAGTAAGAGTCAAGTCAAGAGGAGTTCTTAGTGTTTTCCAAATATTTTAACTTTGTTTTAAGACTTAAAGTTCAAGTTGTGTAAGGAGTAAAGAGTAAAGATTGAAGTTCAATTCTTCAAAATTATATGGGGACTATGTATTCCCAAAGAGTTAAAATATTTTCACATTTAAACAAGAATAGGAAACCTTGGTTTCCAAAGAGCCTTTGGGCTAGTTTCCAGAAAAGAGTAAACACTTTCTAAATTAAGCAAGAGAGGAATCTTTGATTTCCAAGATAGCCTTTGAGCTAAGTTTTGAGAAATTATCTCAAATCACAGAAAGACGTATGTTTTTAAATGTAAGAGCTAGTATAATATTTTGGGAGTAGTATTGAGCACCAATATGAGGGAGAGTTCAGACAACTCCCAGCCTCCATAAACCATGAAGCCACCATGGGTAGAAAAGGGTCATACTTTCTAGATGATTCCTTAGTGCTTTTTAGCATAGACTAGTGGATCCACTTCGTAGCCAGGATCTATACCCTCGGCAAGGTATAGGACGGCCCGGCAGCGTGAGGCAAAATGTTGTATCATTACAATACCTCTTATGTGAAAGTTGTCGGTTAGAGAAACTCCTACATAAGTATTTTTATTCTTATATACGCAGTTTAATTGTATTTTTACATATATTTCAGAGTTATATCTATATATTTGCATACACATAGAGTATCATTGTATTTCCAAATACACAGAGTTGACATCCATGTTTAAAAAACTTTTCTTTATATTGCACTTGTTTTATACTGCTTTATATTGAAATGTGTTAAGTTAAGTTTGAGTTGAGTTGATCCAGGTAAGTTCTTCAGGTCCTTTCAAGCTAATGTCTTGTTTTAAAATTCCCCTCACATACTCGTATATTCAATGTATTGATGTCATTTGTCCTACATCTATTAATGATGTAGATATAGGTAACCAGGATCAGCATCCAACGCTTCATTGATCTAGTTGAGCATTCAGGGTTTGTGGTGAGCCTCCTTGCTTTCCGGAGGATCCTTTTTTATTGCTTTTAGTATTAGTTAGTTCATTAGGATGTCGTGGGTCTTGTCCTGACATCCATCTCAGTTGTATATAGGCTTCATAGACAGTCAGATGTTAGTTCATTCATTATTATCTTGTTCGTGGCTTATGTTCATATATAAGTTGCCACTTTGGTTAAGTTTTGAGACTGTTGAGTTATCTTACATTTGGATTCTCTTCTTAATGATTAAAAGTCTTCCACTGAGTAATAAGCCAGGCCAAGGGTTCACTTGGGGCCATCAATGGTTCTCGAGTGCCAGTACCGGCCAGGGTATAGGATCAGGCAATGATATGTGGCAACTAATTCATCATAGTCTTCAATACCATCACCCTCAAAGCTCATCATTATAGTTGTTAGTGCATCAACACCCAACCTCTCTTTAATAGACACATCGGAACCTCGCTCCATAATATGATTCACCATTGATATTGACTTGAGATCACTTTCCTGTTTCATAGACCTACATATATTGAAAGTTACCTCTTAATTATTCAATCAAAACTTTATCTGCCCTCTCTCCATATCGACCAATGCATACCCAGTAGCAAGGAAATGTCTCGCTAAGATGATGGGAAGCTCAAAATCAACCTCACAATCAAGTATCACAAAATCCGCCAAAAAGATGAACGACTCAACCTTCACCAGGACATCTTGGAGAACACCAATGGGCTTCTTGATAGTTTTATTGGCCATGAGTAGTCACATCGCAGTCGATTTAGAGCCCTTAAACCCAACTTCTTATAGATAGACAATGGGATCAGATTAATGCTAGCACCCAAATCACATAACACCTTTGCAAAATGTAACCACTCAATGGTACAAGGAATAGTTAAAGCTCCAGGATCCACTTTCTTATGCGCTAGTGACCTCGTAGCAATAGCACTGCAATGTTGCAACCTCTCATCATTCTCAAAACTGATAGCCCTCTTCTTGGTCACCAAATCTTTCATAAATTTTGCATACCTAGGCATTTTCTCCAAAGCTTCTATCAACGGAACATTGATGGAAAGTTGTTTCAACATAGTTATGAACCTACAGTATTTTCCTTCTTCGGTCTTCTTCAATAATCTCTTTGGGAATGGAGGTGGAGGTCTAAGAATAGGAAAAAAAAATTTGGCTACCTCCGTTTCCTTCTCTATAGCATTTTTAGACTCTCCAGTAACCTCAACCTCATATTCATCTCTTTCTACCACAATTTCAACCTCAAACGGCATAGGTGGATCAATGGTATGTTTACCTTCTCGAGTAGTGACTGCCATACAATGCCCATTATTCTTCGAATTTTGGATAGTGTTGCTAGGAAGTGTGCCAGGTTGATATGGGTTTACTGTAGTGGACAACTGATTAAACTATTGCTTATGTTACTTGATCGACACTGCATGGGCATAAATTTTTTGATCAATTCCAGACAAGTTGTTCGCATCTCTTTCACATTATGATCAGTCCCATAAACCACTTCATCATCTTCTGCATCATATCCTCAATGTGTGACATACTACCCCCAACTTCTCTATCGCTATATTCCTGATTTATATGTAGAACGTAAGGCCCAACTCTCTCATTTCTATTGTCATAGTTATTTCGGTTGTAGTTGTTGTCGTGATTGTAGTTCCCATCCCAAACATAGTTTCCCTCTCGATTGTAGTTTTATAGTTTCGACCTTGGTTTCCTTGACCTAGGCACCAATTATCTGAGTTGGAACCTTGAGCGTTGGTTCAGAAACCTCCCCTTTTGAGCATTCACCAAATATGTATCTTTCTCATAGTAGCATTCCTCAACTAGTGGTGGTGGATTTCTAGTTAGCTAATTTACCGCATTCACCTTTTCTGCATTTCAACTCATATGCTTCAATACCAACCCACGTTATGTCCTCATGTAGGCCATCTCCTCACAAATGTCATCACTAGATTGGTCCGGTGCGGCTTCAACAGCAAATGCTCTTCTTCCAGTATTAGCTTTTCTACTGCTCCATGCCTTATTATTCCAGGAAATCTTCTCCAATTCTTTAGCAATCTCCTCAAAAGTGCACTCACCATAGGATCCTCCAGCGATAGTATCTAGCACAGCCTTTCCATTGTCATCCTGCCCTCTGTAGACATACTCCTTCAATCACTCGTCATCTATGTGGTGATTCGGAACACTTCTGATGAACGCAGTGAACTTATCCCCAGAATGTCTCACAGACTCTCTAGGTAGTGCCACAAAATTATTCAGCTTGATGTTGTGGTTAAGCTTCTTATATACTAGGAAATACTTCACCATGAACATTCGATGCAATTGGTTTCATGTATGAATTTAATCATATGGAAGCTCAGCAAACCACACTGCAACATCACCAGTTAATGATAGAGAAGAGACTCTCAAATCTATGACAACCATATCCAACTCCAGTCGCCCCACACAACTCTTACAGACACTTCTCAATTTAGCCATGTGACCACGTGGATCTTCCAAAGCTAGCCCAGAAAACAACCCTCTAGCTGTAAGCATATGCATAAGACTATTGGTCACCACAAATGTATAACCTAGAGGTAGAGGAGGAAGAATAATGGGCCCTTCTAATTCACTGTATTAAGTCAACCATGTAGTTATCATGCAACCTCGGTGCTGGTGGATTCTGCACTTTCTCTGCATCTCTGATAAGATTTCCACCAAGAACCTGAGCGTGCACATTAACAACCCTAGGATGCTGCAATTGTACTCCATCACCTAGATTTTGTCCGATTTGATTGACTTGGACCCCTTGATTATTTATTTTTCTCAATGTTTTGCTCAACTCTGGATCGGAGTGGGTCAATGGTTCGCCTCGACTCCGTGTACTTGGCATAACTAGAGTAGAAACCTATAGAAAAAAAAACAAAAAATTAGGAAATAATTGACTAAAGTTCAATAACGTAGTTAAACTTAATCTAAAAGTCTTATTCCCTGAAAGCAGCACCAAAATTTGATATGCTCAAATTACACTTCTCTAATGAAGTATAAGCGGTCGTCATCAAATAAAGAACCCAACTTGTAGGTTGGGGTCGATCCCACGAGGAATATGGTTCCGACTTAAACTTAACTCACTATTATATCCATTTAGTCAAACTATTTCCGAAACAAGTAATTAAAAGGGGGTTTTTGTGTAAGCAAATAAGCGATTATTGATCAAATAACAAGTGAGCATGATTCAAACTTTTAATTATCGATATGAGAGAGAAACTAGGGTGTATGTGTTCCCCTTAAGCTTTTAATACGGTAATCCTAATAATAGTAATCATTTCCTAGTGTTTTACATGCAAACTGGTAAGATAGGTAAACCTAAGTAATTAGTCCTCCAAATAGGGAATTTCACTACACACCTTGGTCCGGCTACGAGTGTATACTTAACTAACCCTTACCTTTACTACAGATTAGACATCACATCAATTTATGGCTTAGTTTTCACCCTCGCACCAATTGACATTAGACCATTAGATAGCATCCACTAAATATTTATTGTTAATTCTTTTCTCATTAACTACCTCCTTGGTCTAGCAAGTAGCAACGAGGCGAGTTCTAATGTGTGCACTAGTTAAAACGACATTTAAGCGAAAGAATTACCAATACATGCATAAACACTATTCAAGAACTACTTAATAATTGGTTCCCACAACCCTTGTTGTGGATTTAGCTACTCATGCTTGAAAGAACAAAATTCATGTTTTGATAAAGAGAATTCATGAACTTAGGATTAGAGTGGAAGAAACCCGAAATCTCCAATTGAATTGCAAAGTTAAAATCTTACAAAACAAAATCCAAAAATCAAATTGCTAAAGTTGCAAGTTAATTCCACAAAATACCAAGAACTAAAAGTAAACAATGATGTCTAACCCCTAAACACGAGGTTTACATACCCTATTTATAGAAAAACATGTCCTATACAAAAAGGAAACAAAATAAGGAAATAAGCAGTCTGGACACGGTTTCTATTGACAACACGACCTACGAACCGTGGGTCGACCTACAGTCCTTAGTTCAACCTCCATTGGTCAACACTTAGCACATTTCAGTATGTATTGGAGCCTTCACTCTAAGATCATCAACGATGGACATGCAAGATGGACCGTGGATCTACCTACGGTCCGTGGGTCCGCTTCTGTGGCTCCACACTTAGGATTTTTCATCATGTACTGGAACTTCAACTCTCTGAACACACCGACAGATATGCAAGATGACCCATGGGTCGACCTACAGTCCGTTAGTTGCTTCATAGTTCCACACTTGGTCAGATTCCCTGATGATCCATCCACGCCTGCCCAACGACGGCCCGTCACAGGACCTATGGTCTGTGGGTGGCTACTTCTGCATAATTTCAGTTATTATCTCCATCAACTGCATTCCAAGCTTATTTCCTGCAAACATGATACAAAACACATTATTTCTAATACAATATAGCCCTAGACACACACAACTTCTACGTGAAATGAATCAAAAATACTGTAAACTCACGGTATATCAGGTCGCACGAACTATTTGTCATATGAATTAAGTTTCTGATTGATATTTTGTTTGATTGGGTCTCGTTGACCTTGTGCGAAGTGGGAGATGTAAGTTTGGATCGTGGGTCACCCATGTGGACCGACCCGACCCAATTTTTTTCCCTATCTAATTAATAAATAAATTAATTAATTAACTATATGAATAATTATTTTTAAAAGAATAAGGCAGAACAGATACAATGTAACTGTTCAAACCTCCCCTCAAAAGACTCCTAGTGGGAGTAACTTTCAACAAACATGGAACGTGAAAAAGAGGAGAGGAAAATGTGAGAAACAGAAAAACAAAAAACTAGCGATCGATAAAGAAATAGAGGAGTGAGTTTCTTAGAAAAATCAATCAGCACACAAAGAGGACTCTTAGTTTGTGAACAAAGACCGATCTTTGCTTCCTTGAGATTCAAAGAGTGATCTGGAGCAATTTCTTTCGACAACAAAATCAACAATAAATATTTACGCTTCAAGTTACAAGGTGCACATCTTGTTGTTGTTTTGACTTTAATATTACTTCATGTTATGTTCTATTTAAATTGGGTTTAAGTTTTTTACAAATATTTATTTTAAGATCCGATCCAAGCCCAAACCCAAGCCCCAAGTCCAAGTCCAAGTCCAAGTCCAAGTCCAAGTCTTCTTTATTTAATATATATTAATATAAATACGTACTTACACGATTACATGAGATCATTCATAATTTCAAGGTAATAGAGTGAGAAATAAATGACCATAAATGTTCGGGAAGATTCTACCCTTAAAGAATTTGAAAGAATAGATTTCTTAAGTCCAATTTAAAATTGTGACATAAACAAAGAAGAGAAAATAGTAAATTTGCAATCTATCGGTAATGATCATTCAAGGAAATATATTCTACCTAATTTAATCACGATGATGGAAGCTTGATTCAATAAAATCTTTATTTATTATTACATGCTGAACAAGTTAATATAAATACTCGTAATTGAAATAGTTGTCGGTAATTGTTCCCTCCCCTCTAATGGAATTAAACTTAACACTTATGACGTGTTGTTAAATAGTGTAAGAATTGACTTATTATCACTTATATACTCCTTCAGAAATATTATTGAGCTCTTTTTACAATCCTTTTGAAATCGATGTTTTCGTCAATTTTGTATATGATCTCATAACAATGTGCATCTATAAACATCATCCTAAAATTATTTAAGCCTAATCACAAAAATTCAAGGTGATGTATCTGTATATTTTTCAAGAACTATTCTTATCCTAAATGATATGCATTATATATATATATATATATATATATATATATTATATCTTTTTAAATTTTGTATACCAATTAATAAGTTCATAATCACATTTTTACTATAAAAGCCCAATAGTATGTGATCTCCTAACAATGTACATCTAATAAATTTATCCTAAAATATATTTAATAATAATTACCAAAATTCAATTTGACATTTCTATAAATTTTTCAAAAGTCATTCTTATCCTAAAATATATCAATAATTCGGAATATGGTATGTCAATAATAAGTCTATAAACAGATTTTACTATAAAAGTTGAATGCAGTTTCTTTCATAACCACCATCAAGAAAAATATAATTTTTTTACATAGTATATTCCATCTCAAGCAAGGTTTCTACTTATTAACTTTATATTTACTTGTTTTTTTAATGTCTGACTGTATGCATGAGTGATTTTCATGAGATTATTTTCTATTGTAAACTAATTATTATTTTGATTTTATTTTATGTGTAGCTAAAATGAATACATTCATCAACAATAACAAGGTGTACGACACTACTTGTTAGGTATATATATTTATTTCCAACAATATTTATATCAAATGACTACCTAGATAATTTAATTGTAGTAATTATAGATTCGAGTGGAAAATATACTTTACTATTAAAAAATTATTTATTCCAATTCTAAGTAAGTTAATTTGGTCACATTTTCTTAGGTAAAATTGTGTCATATTCCGTCTTTACAACAACAGATTTTTGTTTGCAAGTATGATACTTGCTTTATTTGGATTTATGTGTAGCAATCAGTCTTGAACCATAAAGTTGACATGAGGGTTGATCAAATGGTCAATGCAGGTAGTTTTTGTAATTGTTTTATATATCAATCAAGATATAATCATGCATCTAGCTAAAAACTTTTCTTATATAATTTTCATTATAATATTTTTGGTTATCAGATCTATGTTCCACTAAATAAAACTCTTCTTAAATTTATGTTGCATGCAAGGCTAGTAGATGAGGTGCGGCAGATTTTCTTTCTAGATGCAGATTACACCAAAGGAATTCAACAGTCCATTGGTGTCCCCAAAATGGACAGATATTTAAGAGAAGAAACAAATATAAACTAAGATGATGAATTAAAGAAGACGATTCTTCAATCTTCAATTGCGAATATCAAGCGTAACACTCGTTTATTAATTTGTCACCAACTTGACAAGATTCAATAGTTAAAAAATGAGAAAATGTGTTTGGTGCATCATATTATTGCTACTGACGTTTTCAAAGTTGTTTAAAAAGAAGGTGTTGATGAAGTATGGATAAATATTGTATTGAAACCATGCCTTGATATTGTGAAAAGATTTTCTCAAAAATGATGATCACAATATCATTATTAAGTCTACATAAACTACCATTAATTGGTATCTTGTGTTATTTTTTATCTTGGTCACTTTTGGGCCTATTTTGTACAGTTTGTATCGTACTAAAGATATATATTGTAACATCTTGCTAAATGAAAGATCTAGAATTAGAAAGAGTCATTTTTAGAAAGAATGAAAAATCAGGAAAATTTGTTTCAAGTTATGTTAAGATTAAGTTTTGGATGGACTTCAAGCGACCATAACTCCTAGCTCAGGATGATTTAGGTGTGCTACAAGATATCGTAGGAAAAATCTTTGAATTATCTTTCCAACGCCACTGAGTTTGCTCGATTTCGAGTTCGTAGGAGGGAGATATGGCCATTCAAAGTTGGGTTGTTTGGATAAGAAAAGTCAAAACCGGATTTTAGAAGGGTATTATGGTCTTTTCACTACACAATTATTTAATTTCATTTTTGGTAATTAATTTTTGGTCTAAACTGATTTGGTTCAGTTTACGTTTCAGCAAAAAGAGTTAGGGTTCTAAGAGTAGAGAAAAGAAGAGGAGAAAAGAGGAGAAGAGACAAGGAATCATCAAGTTCTTGAAGCTAAGATCCTGAATTTCGTCAAGGGATGATCCCTTCGAAGTATGTGAGATCACATAGCATTGGGTTCATTTACCCACGCGCCAAACATTATTCAATTCCACGAATTTATGTTCTTGAAAGTATAGAAATTGAGATCATGATAGGTTTTGTTGAAATTCTATTGGATTCTTGATTTGTTCAAGTTGTTGAGAAGTTCTTGAGTTAAATTCATGAAAATATATGTTTTTTTGAGTAGTTTATTGCAAATTTTTGTTGTGTATTCGATTCGAAGCGTTTGGGAAACGAATCATTCGAATCTAGAGGGTTTATAGTTGAAAAAGGAGTAAGAAAATTCAGGGATTTTATGGGGAGGAGTCTGGGGCGCTGTGCCAGCAAGAGTGCCCCAACTTGGGTACTAAAGTTTGGCCTCTGGGCTCCGTGCCAGCTAGTGCTCCCCAAGCCAGTGTCTAAAGTTTACCCTTTGGTGCCCCGCGACACTTAGAGAGCCAGGGACGCCAAGTCTTCTACCCTTTCACACTTCTTTCCATTTGGGTTTCCTTGAATTATACCTATGTTTCCTAGTTGATTTCTACACTCTAAGGTACGTCTAAACATCATGAAATCATCAATAACATGAGATCATGAGCGTTGAATAAATAATTCAATTCAAGGAAAGTTAGGAAATCAATTCAAGAGAAGTTCATAGAGTTTTCCAAAAGTCTTTTACAAACGTTTTAGCTTTGTATTAAGACTTGATTTTTGAGTTGAGTAAAGAGTAAAGAGTGACGTTCATTTCTTCAAAAAGAGTTTATTGGGACTATGTATTCCCAAAGAGTAAATGATTTCACATTTAAACAAGAGAGGAAACACCGGTTTCCAAGAGATCCTTTAAGCTAGTTTTTGAGTAATTACCTGAAACCACAGAAAATGTTTTGTTTTTAAAACATATGAGCTGAGTATTTTGGGAGTAGTATTGAGCACTGATGTTGGGACGAATTCATAACAACTCAATGTCTCCATAAACCATATGGCCAACGTGGGTAGAAAAAGAGTCATACTTTTTAGATGATTCCTTAATGCTTTTTAGCATAGACTAGTAGATCTACTTAGTTGAGGCATTCTATATACTGACAAGCTATAGGATAGTTCTAGCAGAATGGGCGAGATGTTGTATCATCACTTTAACTCATAATGGTGGTTATCGGATAGAGAAACTCCCACAGAATTATATTACTTTATTACATGAGTACATTGAGTTGTTATTTATTGTTTAAAATGCTTTATATAAATTGAACTTTTAGTGTTGTTTATTCTGCATTTGAGTTGAGTATCTATAAGTTGAGCAAAGCTAAGGTAATTGTTCTCTTCATATTCTTTTCAAGCTTATGTCGTGTTTAGTTTTCCCCTCAGATACTTGTACATTCAATTTACTAATGCCATTTGGCCTGTATCATTTTATGATGCAGATAAATGTAACCAAGACAATCATCCAGCGCCTCGTTGATCCAGTTGAGCCCTCTGAGTTAGTTTATGAGCATCCTTGCTTTCTAAAGGACCCCTTTTACATTGTTTCAGTACTTCAGTTGTTAGGATGATCGAGCGTATTGTCCCGACATCCCTCTTTATTTTAGAGGCTTCATAGATGGATAGTTATAGTTCTTTAGTCTTTCCATTTTTAGTTGTTTATGTTAAGACTTGAGTTTCCATTTTGGCTAGTATAATATTTATTTAAGTTATTGTATGAGTTATCTTTTTGAGACTGTTTCTTATTATTTAAGTCTTCCGCTATAAGTTAATCAAGGCATAGGGTTCGCTAGGGGCTAGCAATGGCTCTCGAGTGCCAGTCTCGCCCAAGGTATAGGCTTGGAGACTGACAAACTTGGTATCAGAGCCCAGAGTTTAAGAGTCCTAGGGAGTCTACGAAGCCGTGTCTGTAGAATCCTAGTTATATGAGTAAAGAGCGCCACATTTATAATTAGGAGGCTTCAACATTTAGGAATTTCCTTCACTTCTTTCATACTCATTTTGTGCGGTAGAGTTTATCTCTATAAAGTCTCTTTCTAACTCATGCTTGCACGTGTCTTTCAAATCATGTCTCCACGAAGAGTTGTCCGAGGTCGTCTTGCTAGGAGGAACATTGAGGAGCAAGGAGTACCTAATGCACTAGAAGTGCAGCCCCAAGGAGAGGTCACCAATGCTAAATTTCGGGAAGCAATCCAAATGCTAAGTCAAGTTGTGACCAACCAAGTTTGGCAACAAAGAGGGGCTCGACAGGAAGAGGTTGATACTTCAAGGATCTGCGAGTTCTTGAGGATGAATCCTCCAAGCTTCACTGGTTCAAGCACTACTAATTATCGAAAAAATTTTGTTGAGGAACTGTAAAGGTATTTGCGGTTATGCACGTTGCTAATGCTGAGCGAGTGAAACTAGCTGCATATCAATTGAAGAGTGTTGCTAGGACTTGGTTTCACCAGTGGAAGAAGGGTAGAGCTAAGGGTGAACCAATTTTGAGTTAGGCTATGTTTCAGGAGGCTTTCTTGGGGTGTTTCTTTCCCCGTGAACTAAGAGAAGCCAAGGTACAAGAATTCCTTACCCTTAAGCAGGATTCACTAAGTGTTCATGAGTATAGTTTGAAATTCACTCACCTTTCCCGATATGCTCCGGAGATGGTCCTTCTTTGAGGAGCAGGATGAATTTTTTTTTGCTGGGTTGTCTCGTCTATCAATCAAATAGGGAAAGGCAGCTATGCTAATAGGGGACATGGATATAGCAAGGTTGATAATTTATGTGCAGCGGGTTGAGGAAGAGAAATTGAGGGATAGGGAAGATTTTAGAAAAAAGAAAGCAAAGACAAAGGAATGAGTCCAGGCAGCAAAGGAGTATTGTGAACCGTTCTTTCTTTCAGCAAAAGCAAAAGGTACATGTTCCATCATCTGCTAGTATATCTGCACCCCAAAACAAAGGTGAGTACAATAGTCAGAATTCACAGCACTTAAAAGCTAGACCTGCACAGTCTTAAGGTAGTGTGGCACAAGGAGGTAATTGGGCTCCTACATGTGCTAAGTGTGGTAGGAACCACCCAGGTAAGTGTCACGATGGCTCCACTGGTTGTTTCAAGTGTGGTCAAGAGGGTCACTTCATGAAAGAATGCCCTAAGAAATAGCAAGGTATTGGAAATCAGGGCAATAGAGCTCAATCTTAATCAGTTGCTCGACCAGACAAAACTACGTCTAGAGGAGCTACTTCAAGGGTAGGTGGAGGAGCAAACCATTTTATGTTATCACTAGTCACCAAGAGCAAGAGAATTCTCCAAACGTTGTCACTGGTATGATCAAAGTCTTTACACTTGATGTTTATGTTTTGCTAGACCTAGGAGCAAGTTTATCTTTTGTAACTCTTTATGTTGCAATGAATTTTGATGTTCTTCCTAAGAAACTTTGTGAGCCCTTTTGTGTTTCTACAGCTGTTAGGGAGTCTATTCTAGCTGAGCAAGTCTATCATGATTGTACCATTTCCATTAATTACAAGAACACTATGGCTGATTTCATTGAGCTAGATATGGTTGATTTTGATGTAATTCTGGGTATGGACCGGCTTCATGCATGTTATGCCTCTATTGATTGTAGAACTCGAGTTGTAAAGTTCTATTTTCCTAATGAGCCAGTTATAGAGTGGAGTAGCAGTTCAGTAGTGCCTAAGGGTCAATTTATTTCATACCATAAGGAAAGAAAGTTAGTTTCTAAGGGTTGTGTCTATCACTTAGTCCGAGTTAATGATTCTAGTGTTGAGACACCTCTTATTGATTTAGTTCCAGTTTTGAGTGAGTTTCCAGAAGTCTTTCCTAATGATCTACCCGGAATCCCTCCTGAAAGTGAAATAGACTTCGGTATAGATATCCTTCCCGATACTCGCCCTATATCATTTCCTCCATATTCAATGGATCGAGCAGAGTTGAAAGAGCTAAAACAAAAGTTGAAAGATCTCCTTGATAAGGGTTTTATTCGACCAAGTGTCTCACCTTGGGGAGCTCCCATCTTATTTCGAAAAGATCATCAATTCTCAGAAGAGGGTACTTATTTGTGAGAAAGAATGATGGTTCCCTTAGAATGTGTATAGATTACCGCTAGTTGAACAAGGTTACCATCAAGAATAAGTACCCTCTTCTGAGAATTGATGATCTTTTCGATCAGCTTCAGGGTGACATATGTTTCTCTAAGATAGACTTCACATCAGGCTACCATAAGTTGAGGGTAAGGGAATGTGACATTCCAAAGACAGGTTTCAGGACCCGTTAGTCATTATGAGTTTCTGGTCAAGTTGTTCGTTTTAACTTATGCACCTACAATATTCATGGACTTTATTAATAGAGTATTCAAGCCTTATTTAGATATGGTTCTTATCATATTCATTGATGACATACTAATCTAATGGAGGAATGAGGAAGATCATGCTAGCCATCTCAGAATAGTTCTCCAAACTCTAAAGGATAGGGAGTTGTCTACTAAGTTCTCAATTGAGTCTATGGAATTCTTAGGCCACATTGTTTATGGTGATGGAATTAGAGTTGATACCCAGAAAATAGAGACAGTGCAGAATTTACCTAGACCCCCATCTCCAACTGATATTAGGAGTTTCTTGGGGTTGGATGGATATTATAGAAGGTTCGTAGAGGGGTTCTCATCTATTTCATCCCCTTTGACCAAGTTGACTCAAAAGACAGTGAAGTTTCGATGGTCTGAAGCTTGTGAGAAAAGCTTTCAGGAATTGAAAAAGAGATTGACTACTGCCCTAGTGTTGACCATACGAGAAGGTATACAAGGCTTTGTGGTATATTAAGATGAGTCTAGAGTTGGTTTGGGTTGTCTGTTAATGCAGAATGGTAAAGTTATAGCTTATGCCTCTAGACAACTGAAAGTTCACGAGAAGAATTACCCAACTCATGACTTAGAGTTTGCTTCCAGTCTTCAGTATATGTCTAGTCAGAAAGAACTTAATCTTAGACAGAGGAGGTAGTTAGAATTATTCAAGGATTATGACATGAGTATCCCTTATCACCCAGGTAAGGCTAATGTTGTTGTTGATGTCTTGAGTAGATTATTTATGGGTAGTGTCGCCCATTTTGAGGAAGATAAGAAAGAGTTAGCGAAAGAGGTGCATAGACTTGCCCGTTTGGGAGTTCGACTAATGGATTCCACAGAAGGAAGGGTAGTGGTGATGTATGGGGCTGAATCATCATTAGTGTCAGATGTAAAAAAGAAGCATGACCAAGATCCTATTATGCTTGAATTGAAGGCGAATGTTCATAAGAAAAAAGTACTGACTTTTGAAAAAGGGGGAGATATTGTATTGAGGTATCAAGGTAGGTTGTGTGTACCAAGGGTAGATGAACTATAAGAAAGGATCATGGAGGAATATCATAGCTCCATACATTCTATCCATCCGGGTTCCATATGGATGTATCGCGATTTGAGAGAAGTTTATTGGTGGAGTAGTATGAAGAAGGGCATTGCAGAGTTTGTTGCTAAGTGTCCAAATTACCAACAAGTTAAGGTAGAGCATCAAAGGCCTAGTGGTATGGCTGACAATATAGAACATTCGTAATGAAAGTGGGAGATGATCAATATGGACTTCATCACAGGTTTACCAAGGTCTCGTAGGCAGCATGATTCTATTTGGGTGATTATTGATAGAATGAAGAAATCAGCCCACTTTTTATCAGTAAAGCCTTCCCATTCAGCAGAAGACTATGCCAATTGTTTATTCAATAGGTAGTTAGACTTTATGGGGTTTTGGTATCGATTATATCTGATAGAGGTGCACAATTTACTGCATAGTTCTGGAAATCTTTTTAGAAAGGCTTGGGTTCAAAGGTGAACTTAAGTATTGCTTTTCATCCTCAAACAAATGGTCAAGCAGAGCGCACTATTCTGACTTTAGGAGATATGCGGAGGTCTTGTGTGATTGATTTCAAGGGGAATTGGGATGATCACCTACCTCTCATTGAGTTCGCTTACAATAATACTTACCACTATAACATCCAAATGACTCTTTATGAAGCTCTCTATGGGAGAAGATGCAGATATCCTATTGGATGGTTTGAAGTTGGTAAAGCTAGGTTGATAGGACTAGCCTTAGTTCATCAAGCTATGGAGAAAGTTAAAGTTATTCAAGAGAGGTTGAAAACAGCACAGAGTCATTAGAAATCCTACACTGATATTAGGAGAAGGGAGTTAGAGTTTAAAGTAGATAATATGGTATACTTAAAAGTTTAACCCATGAAGGGTGTTATGAGATTTGGTAATAAGGGGAAGCTTAGTCCTCGGTATATTGGCCCTTACAGAATATCCAAAAGAACTGGTAATGTAGCTTATGAGTTGGAGCTACCACAAGAGTTAGTAGTAGTTCATCCGATATTTCATATTTCTGTTGAAGAAGTGCATGGGAGATCCTTCACTTATAATACCCACCAAAGATATTTGTATCAAGGATAGTTTGTCTTATGAGGAGATCCCTGTTCAGATTCTAGATCATCAAGTTCGCAAGTTGAGAAGCAAAGAAATAGCGTCAGTCAAAGTTATTTGGAGAAATCAGTTTGTTGAGAAAGCTACTTGGAAAGGTAAGGAGGAAATGAAAAACAGATGTCCACATCTCATTGAGCCTGGAGAAATTCCAGATCAAGGTACTAATTCTCATTTTAGTACTCTTTAATTGATATACTTAATGTGTTAGATTTGCTTGTCGGGTGTTTGAGCTGAATGTTAGATGTTACACCTTTAGTCTACTAATAGTAATCTCATTCAAGGAAGAATGTTCCCAAGGGGGAGATATTGTACCAACTCGCCAAATGAAAGAGCTAGAATTAGAAAGAATCATTTTTGGAAAGAATGAAAAATCTAGAAAATTTGTTTAGATTATGTTAAGCTTGAGTTGTGGGTCAACTTCAAGCTACTATAACTCCTATCTCAGGATGAGTTAGGTGTGCTACAAGATACCGTAAGAATGATCTATGAATAATCTTTCCAACGCCTATGAGTTTGCTCGATTTCGAGTTCGTATGAGAGAGATATGGCCATTCAAAGTTGGGTTGTCTAGATAAGAAAAGTCAAAACTAGATTTTAGAAGGGTATTATGGTCTTTTCACAACCCAATTATTTAATTTCATTTTTGGTAATTAAGTTGGGGTCTAAACTACTTTGGTTTAGTTTACGTTTCATCAAAAAGAGTTAGGGTTTTGAGAGAAGAGAAAAGAAGAGGAGAAGAGACAAGGAATCGTCATGTTCTTGAAGCTAAGATCATGGATTTCGTCAAGGGGTGATCCCTACGAGGTATGTGAGATCACATAGCATTGGGTTCGTTCACCCACGCGTCAAACATGATTCGATTCCGTGAATTTATGTTCTTGAAAGTATAGAAATTGAGTTCTTGATGGGTTTTGTTGAAATTCTATTGGATTATTGATTTGTTGAAGTTGTTGAGAAGATCTTGAGTTAAATTCATTAAAATTGATGTTGTTTTGAGTAGTTTCTTGCACATTTTTGTTGTGTATTCGAGTCTAAGCATTTAGGACAGGAACCATTCAAAATCTAGAGGGCTTAGAATTGAAAAATGAGCAAGAAAATTTGGGGATTTTGTAGGGAGGGGTTTGGAGCGTCCCACCAGCCAAAGCGCCCCTACTTGGGTTCTGGAGTTTGGCCTCTGGGGCACCGCGCTAGCCAGTGCGTCCCAAGCCAGTGTCTGAAGTTTACTCTCAAGTGCCCCGCGCCAACCAGAGCGCCAGGGACGCCATGTCTTCTACTCTTTCCCACTTCTTTCTATTTGAGTATCCTTGAATTGTACCAATGTTTCCTTGTTGATTTCTACACTCTAAGGTAAGTCTACACAGCATGAAATCATCAAAAACATGAGATCATGAGCCTTGAATCCATAATTCAATTCAAGGAATGTTAGGAAATCAAGTCAAGAGAAGTTCATAGTGTTTTCCAAAAGTCTTTTACAAATGTTTTAACCTTGTTTTAAAACTTTAGTTTTGAGTTGAGTAAAGAGTAAAGAGTGAAGTTCATTTCTTCAAAAAGAGTACATCGGGACTATGTATTCCCAAAGAGTAAATGATTTCACATTAAAAGAAGAAAAGGAACACCGATTTTGAAGACGGCCTTTGAGCTAGTTCTTGAGTAATTACCTAAAACCACATAAATAGTTTTATTTAAAAACATATGAGATGAGTATTTTGGGAGTAGTATTGAGCACCGATGTGTGGATGAGTTCATAACAAATCAATGTCAATGTGGGTAGAAAAAGGGTCATACTTTTTAAATGATTCCTTAGTGCTTTTTAGCATAGACTAGTGGATCCACTTAGTTGAGGCATTCTATATCCCGGCAAGTTATAGAACAATTCTGACATCGTGGGCGAGACGTTGTATAATCACTTTAGCTCATAGTGGTGGTTGTCGGTTAGAGAAACTCCCATAGAATTATAATACTTTACTAAATAAGCAAATTGAGTTGTTATTTATGGTTTAAAATGCTTTATATAAACTGCACTTTTACTTTTGTTTTATTCTGCATTTAAGTTGAGTATCCATGAGTAGAGCAAAACTAATGTAAGTGTTCTCTTCAGATTCTTTTAAAGCTTATGTCGTGTTTAGTTTTCCCCTCGCATGCTTGTACATTCAATGTACTGATGCCATTTGGCCTGTATCATTTTATGATGCAGATACATATAACCAGGATCAGCATCTAGTGCCTCGTTGATCAAGTTGAACACTCAGAGTCAGTTAGTGAGCCTCCTTGCTTTCCAGAGGACCCCGTTTACATTATTTTAGTACTTTAGTTGTTAGGAAGAGCCAGCGTCTTTTCCCGACATCCCTCTTTGTTTTAGAGGCTTCATAGATGGATAGTCATAGTTCTTTAGTCTTTCCATTTTCAGTTGTTTATGTTAAGACTTGAGTTATCATTTTGGCTAGTCTAATATTTTTTCAACTTATTGTATGAGTTATCTTTTGAGACTTTCTCTTGTTATTTAAGTCTTCCGCTATAAGTTAAGCCAAGCCAAGAGTTCGCTTGGGTCTAGCAATGGTTCTCGAATGCTAGTCCCACCTAGGGTGTAGGCTCACGGCGTGACATATATGATATGACCCTTCTTTCTATACATATTATTCTTGTCTTCCCGCTTTTATTACTTGGGTTCTATTTAAATTGCATTTATTTTTTATACAAATATTTATTTTAAGGTCCGATCCAAGCCCAAACTTCAAGTCCAAGTCCAAGTCTTCTATATTTAATATATATTAATATAAATACGTACTTACACAATTACATGAGATCATTCATAATGTCAAGGTAATAGAGTGAGAAAAGAAATGGCCATAAATATTCGGGAAGATTCTACCCTTAAAGAATTTGAAAGAATAGAATTCTTAACTCCAAATTTAAACTTGTTACATAAACAAAGAAGATAAAATAGTAAATTTATAATCTATTAGTAATGATCATTTAAGGAAATATATTCTACCCAATTCAATCACGATGATGGAAGATTGAATCAATAAAATCTTTATCTATGATTACATGTTGCACAAGTTAATATAAATACTCGTAATTGAAATAGTTATCGATAATTGTTCCCTCCCCTCTAATGGAATTAGATTAACACTTATGACATGTTGTTAAATAGTGTAAGAACTAAGGCATTATCACTTGAATGTATTCCTTCATAAATATTATTGAGTTCCTTTTACAATCGTTTTGAAATTGATCTATTCGTAAATTCTGTATGTGATCTAATAACAATGTGCATCTAGAAACATCATCCTAAAATTATTTAAGCCCGATCACATAATTCAAGGTGACGTATCTGTATATTCTTTCAAGAACTATACTTATCCTAAAAGATATGAATTATATATATTATTTTTAATTTGGTATATAAATTAATAAGTTCATAATCACATTTTTACTATATAAGCCCAATTGTATGTGATCTTCTAACAATGTACATCTAATAATTTTATCCTAAAATATATTTAATAATAATTACCAAAATTCAAGTTGACATATATATTAATTTTCTAAAAGTCATTCTTATCTAAAAGATATCAGTAATTCTAAATATTGTATGTCAATTAATAAGTTCACAAAAAGACTTTACTATAAAAGTTGAATGTAATTTCTTTCATAACCACCATCAAGAAAAATATATATATTTTTTTACATAGTATATTCCATCTCAAGCAAGGTTTCTACTTATTAACTTTATATTTACATGATTTTTTAATGTCTGACTACATGCGTGAGTGGTTTTCATGATATTATTTACTATTGTAAACTAATTATTATTTGATTTTATATTATGCTTTTTTCTAAAATGAATACTTTCATCAACAATAAAATATTCAACAAGAAGAAAGTGGTGTTCATAATGGGAGCAACAGGAACAGGAAAATCTCGTCTCTCCGTTGACCTTGCCACCCATTTTCAAGGTGAAATAATCAACTCGGACAAAATGCAAGTATATAAGGGACTTGGAATTGTTACAAACAAGATGACACACACTGAGAAACAAGGTGTACAACACTATTTTTTAGGTATATATATTTAATTTCAACAATATTTATATCAAATGACTACCTAGATAATTTAATAGTAGTAATTATAGATTCTAGTGGAAAATATACTTTACTATTTAAAAAATTATTTCTTCCAATTGTGAGAAAGTTGATTTGGTCACATTTTCTTAGGTGAAATTGAGACAGATTCCAACTTCACAGCAGAAGATTTTTGTTTTCAAGTCATTCTCTACATAGAAAAAATTTTGAAGACTCAACGTGGTCCAATTATTGTTGGAGAGTCAAATTCGTATATTGAAAAACTTGTGGACCCTGTGTTCATGTTCAAATTTAAGTATGATACTTTCTTTATTTGGATTGGTGTAGAGCAATCAGCGTTGAACTGTAGATCAACATAAGGGTTGATCAAATGGTCAATGCAGGTAATTTTTGTAATTGTTTTATCTATCAATCAAAATATAATCATGCATCTAGCTAAAATATTTTCTTATATAATTTTCTTAATAATATTTTTGATTATCAAATCTAAGTTCCACTAAATAAAACTTTTCTTAAATTTATATTGCATGTAGAGCTAGTGGATAAGGTGCAGCGGATTTTCATTCCAGATGCAGATTACACCAA
This sequence comes from Solanum pinnatisectum, assembly GCA_035578085.1. Classification (NCBI taxonomy): domain Eukaryota; kingdom Viridiplantae; phylum Streptophyta; class Magnoliopsida; order Solanales; family Solanaceae; genus Solanum; species Solanum pinnatisectum. The sequence goes on from JAWPEI010000066.1 coordinate 249,106, forward strand.
AGGAATCCGGCGGTCCATTGGTGTCCCCGAAATGGATAGATATTTAAGAGAAGAAACAAATATAGATGAAGATGATGAATCAAAGAAGATGATTCTTCAATCTTCAATTGCGAATATCAAGCTTAATACTCGTTTATTAATTTGACACCAACTTGACAAGATTCAGCGGTTAATAAGTGAGAAAATGTGGTTTGTGCATCATATTATTGCTACTGACATTTTTAAAGAAGTTAAAATAGAAGGTGTTGATGAAGCATGGAGGAATATTGTATTGAAACCATGCCTGGATATTGTGAAAAGATTTCTCAAAAATGATGATCACAATATCATTATTGAATCTACAAAAACTATCATTAATCGGTATCTTGTGTTATTTTTTTTTCTCTTGGTCACTTTTGGGCCTATTTTGTACATTTTGTATCGTACTACAGATATATATGATATGACCCTTCCTTCTGTACATATTATTCTTGTCTTCCCGCTTTTATTACTTATGTTCTATTTAAATTGCATTTAAGTTTTATACAAATATTTATTTTAAGGTCCGATCCAGGCCCAAACCCCAAGTCCAAGTCCATGTCTTCTATATTTATTATATATTAATATAAATACGTACTTACACCATTATATGAGATCATTCATAATGTCAAGGTAATAGAGTGAGAAAATAAATGAACATAAATGTTCGGGAATATTCTACCCTTAATGAATTTTAAAGAATAGAATTCTTAACGCCAAATTTAAAATTGTTACATAGAAAAGAATAGAAAATAGTAAATTTGCAATCTATCGGTAATGATCATTTAAGGAAATATATTCTACCTAATTCAATCATGATGATGGAAGCTTGATTCAATAAAATCTTTATCTATTATTACATGCTAAACAAATTAATATAAATACTCATAATTGAAATAGTTATCGATAATTGTTCCCTCCCCTCTAATGGAATCAGACTTAACACTTATGACGTGTTGTTAAATAGTGTAAGAATTGACGCATTATCACATGAATGTATTCCTTCATAAATATTATTGAGCTCTTCTTACAATCCATTTGAAATCGATCTTTTCGTCAATTCTGTATGTGAAACTCATAGCAATGTGCATCTAGAAACATCATCCTAAAATTATTTAAGCTTAATCACCAAAATTCAAGGTGACATATTTGTATATTTTTTTCAAAAACTATTCTTATCCTAAAAGATATGAATTATATATATATTCTTTTAATTTTGTATACCAATTAATAAGTTCATAATAACATTTTTACTATAAAAGCTTAGTTGTATGTGATCTCCTAACAATGTACGTCTAATAACTTTATCCTAAGATATATTTAATAATAATTACGAAAATTCAAGTTGACATATCTATAAGTTTTTCAAAAGTCATTCTTATCCTAGAAGATATCAGTAATTTTGAATATGGTATGTCAATTAATAAGTCCACAAACAGACTTTACTATAAAAGCTGAATGCAATTTCTTTCGTAATCACCATCATGAAAAATATATTTCTTTTACGTAGTATATGCCATCTCAAGCAAGGTTTCTACTTATTAACTTTATATTTACAAGATTTATATGCATGAGTGGTTTTCATGAGATTATTTACTATTGTAAACTAATTATTACTTTGATTTTATTTTATGTGTCGGTAAAATAAATACATTCATCAACAATAACAAGTTCAACCAGAAAAAACTGCTGTTTATAATGGGAGCAACAGGAATGGGAAAATCCGGTCTCTCTATTGACCTTGCCACCCATTTTCGTGGAGAAATAATCAACTCGGAAAAAGTGCAATTATATAAGGGACTTGATATTTTTACAAATAAGATCACTCATACTGAAAAACAAGTTGTACGACACTATTTCTTCGGTATATATATTTATTTCCAACAATATTTATATCAAATGACTACCTAGACAATTTAATAGTTGTAATTATAGATTCTAGTGAAAATAATACTTTACTATAAAAATATTATTTATTCCAATTCTGAGAAAGTTAATTGGGTCACATTTTCTTAGGTGAAATTGAGCCAGATTACAATTTCAGAGCTGAAGATTTTTGTTTGCAAGCCATTGTCTACATCAAAATTTTTTTGATTACTCAACGTGTTCAAATTATTGTTCGAGGGTCAAATTCGTATATTGAAAAACTTGTGCAAGACCTTGTGTTTATGTTCAAATTTAAGTATGATACTTGCTTTATTTGGATTGATGTAGAGCAATCAGTCTTGAACCGTAGAATTGACATGAGGGTTGATCAAATGGTCGATGAAGGTAATTTTTGTAATTGTTTTATATATAAATCAAGATATAATCATGCATCTAGCTAAAAACTTTTCTTTTATAATCTTCTTAATAATATTTTTGGTTATAAAATCTATGTTCCACTAAATAAAACTCTTCTTAAATTTATATTGCATGCAGGGCTAGTGGATGAGCTGTGGCAGATTTTCATTCAAGATGCAGATAACACCAAAGGAATCCGACGGTCCATTGGTGTCCCCGAAATGGACAGATATATAATAGAAGAAACAAATATAGACGAAGATGATGAATCAAAGAAGATGATTCTTCAATCTTCAATGGTGAATATCAAGCGTAATACTCATTTATTAATTTGTCCCAACTTGACAAGATTCAGTAGTTAACAAATGAGAAAATGTGGTTGATACATCATATTATTTCTACATACATTTTCAAAGAAGTTAAAAAAGAAGGTGTTGATGAAGCATGGATGAATATTGTATTGAAATCATGCATGCATATTTTGAAAAGAGTTTTCAAAAATGATGATCACAATATTATTATTGAGTCTACACAAACTATCATTAATCGGTATCTTGTGTTTTTTCTTCTCTTGGTCACTTTTGGGCATATTTTTTACAGTTTGTATTGTACTACATATAGATATGATATGACTCTTCTTTCTATACATATTATTCTTGTCTTCCAAATTTTATTACTTATGTTCTATTTAAATTGAGTTTAAGTTTTATACAAATATTTATTTTTAGGTCCGATCAAATCCCAAGCCCCAATACCAAGACCAAGTCTCCTATATTTAATATATATTAATATAAATATGTACTTGTCCAATTACATGAGATCATTCATAATGTCAAGGTAATAGAGTGAGAAAATAAATGACTATATGTCACGCCCCTGAGCCTACACCCTTGGCGAGACTGACATTTGAGAACCATTGTTAGGCCCAAGCGAACCCTTGGCCTAGCTTACTACTCAGTGGAAGACTTACTCTTGATGAAAATACTTTAAAAGTAAACTAAAATCTCAATATATAACTTAGAATGTATAAAGGAACATTCACTGGCCAAAATGGCACTTAAGTCTCACACATCAAAACAAGAATGGAAAGACTCAAGAACTAACATCAACTAAATGTCTATGAAGCCTCTAACAAATGTGATGGATGTCGGGAAAAGACCCACGATATCCTAATGAACTAAAATAAAAAAGGGGTCCTCCGGAAGCAAGGAGGCTCACCAAAAACTCTGAAGCTTAACTAGAATCAACGATGCGCAGGATGTTAATCCTGGTTACATATATATGCATCATAAAACAATGCAGGTCAACTGCATCAATACATTGAATGTACGAGCAGCGAGGGAAATTCTAAAATAAGACATAAGCTTGAATGGAATTGAAAGAACATACTTGGTCTCAACTCAACTCAACTCATTTCAATATAAAGCAATAATGTAAATGCAATATAGAGAAAACTTTTAAAACATGGATAACAACTATTTGTATTTAGAAATACAATAGTAACTCTGTATGTATGCAAAGATACAATATAAACTCTGGAATGTATATATAAATACAATTTACATCTTTGTATATAAGAATACAAAATACTTCTATGGGAGTTTCTCTATCCGACAACCATCACTTAAGAGCTATTGTGATGATACAACGTTTTGCCTCACGCTGGCAGGGCCGTCATATACCTTGACAAGGGTATAGAACCTGACTACTAAGTGGATCCACTAGTCTATGCTAAAAAGCACTAAGGAATCATCTAAAAAGTATGACCATTTTCTACCCATGGTGGCTACATAGTTTATGGGGGCTGGGAGTTGTCTGACTCTCTCATATCGGTGCTCAATACTACTCCCAAAATATACTAGCTCATATGTTTAAAAACATAACTCTATGGTTTGAGGTAATTACTCAAATACTAGCCCAAAGGCTCTCTTGGAAATCAATGTTTATCCTCTTGCTTAATCGTGAAATCATTTACTCTTTACTGAAAACTAGCTCAAAGATTGTTTTGGAAATCACAGTTTCCTTTCTTTTTTAAATGTGAAAAAACTTTACTCTTTGGGAATACATAGTCCCGATATACTCTTTTGACGAAATGAACTTCAATCTTTACTCCTTATTCAACTCAAAACTGAAGTCTTAAAACAAAGTTAAAAAATTTGTAAAAGACTTTTGGAATACTCTATGAACCTCTCTTGACTTGGCTCATAACTTTCATTGAATTTGAATTTATGGATTCAAGGATTGTGATTTATGATAGGAAAGATCTCATGATGTTTAGGAGTGTTTTTAGATAGTTAAACATGAGAAACAATCAAGAAATCACTGTCTGGAAGCAAGTCTGCAACGCGGAGATGCATTATAATATTTGGTCACGAAATAAATTTTGATGCAGAAGGGTCTGTGACCGCTCTGCGAGGCAGGGAAATATTTTCCAATCTTGAGGAATAGGTCCGCGTACCCAGATTTGCCCAATTTGTTCCCTCTTCATTTTCTAACCCTAATTCACTTAAATTCAATTCTTTTTCTCAATTCCTCTTTAAATTCAGATACCCAACATATGTACACAAGAATCTAATCAAACACAAAAATCGACAAGATTCCATCAAGAACTCAACAATCCCAACTTAACTCAAGAACGAAAGTCAATATTCAAGAACACAATTCAAAATCATCAACTTTCAACTTTCGAGAACGAATTTTGCTGAACTAAACATGATTGACACATGGATGAATTAACCCAACATTATGAAAGTCTCACATACCTTTTTAGGGATCAACCTTTATCAAAACGACTTCGACTTCGCAAGAAATCTCCAAGAACGCCTTGACTTTTCTCCTCTTTTGTCCTCTCTCAAAGCCCTAGCATAATTCTTAATTGTGTAAACTGAACTAACTCAGTTTAGACCCCAAATAATTTACTAAAAGTGGATTTAATTAATTGGGTAATAAAAAGACCAAAATACCCCTCAAAAATCCAGTTTGACTTTCCCTAACTAGACAGCCCATCTTCGAAAGGGCTTATCTCCCTCATATGAACTCAAAATTGAGCAAAATTGGCGGAGTTGGAAAGATAAATCAAAGATCTTTCCTACGGTATCTTGTAGCACTCCTAACACATCTTGAGCTAGGATTTATGGTCATTTGAATTTATCCCAAAACTCATACTTAGCATAACTTTGTAAAACATTCCAAATTTGATTATTTCCAAAAATGGTTTCTTTCAAATTCTAGTTCTTTCTAGTAGCGGGGTGTTACACCATAAATGTTAGGTAAGATTCTACCCTTAAAGAATTTGAAAGAATAGAATTCTTAACTCTAAATTTAAAATTGTTACATAGACAAAGAAGAGAAAATAGTAAATTTACAATCTACCGGTAATGATCATTTAAGGAAATATATTTCCTAATTCAATCACGATGATGGAAGCTTGATTCAATAAAATATTTATCTATTATTAAATGCTACACAAGTTAAATTAAATACTCGTATTTGAAATAGTTGTCCATAGTTGTTCTCTCCCCTCTAATGGAATTTGACTTAACACTTATGACGTGTTCTTAAATAGTTTAAGAATTGACACATTATCTCTTGAATGTATTCCTTCAGAAATATTATTGAGTTCTTTTTACAATCCTTTTGAAAATCGATCTTTTCGTCAATTTTTTAATGTGATCTCATAACAATGTGCATCTTGAAACATCATCCTAAAATTATTTAAGCTTAATCACCAAAATTTAAGGTGACTTATCTGTATATTTTTTTAAGAACTATTTTTATCATAAAAGATATGAATTATATGTATATTTTTTAATTTGGTATATTAATTAATAAGTTCATAATCACATTTTTACTATAAAAGCCAGTTGTATGTGATCTTCTAACAAGGTACATCTAATAACTTTATCCTAAAATATATTTAATAATAATTACCAAAATTCAAGTTGACATATCTGTAAATTTTTCAAAAGTCATTCTTATCCTAAAAGATATCAGTAATTTTGGACATGGTGTGTCAATTAATTAGTCCACAAACAGATTTTACTATGAAAGCTGAATGCAATTTCTTTCATAACCACAATCAAGAAAAATATATATATATTCATAGTATATTCCATCTCAAGCAATATTTCTACTTATTAACTTTATATTTACAAGATTTTTTAATGTCTGACTGCATGCAGGAGTGGTTTTCATGAGATTATTTACTATTGTAAACTAATTATTATTTGATTTTATTTTATGTGTAGCTAAAGTGAATACTTTCATCAACAATAACAAGTTCAACAAGAAGAAAGTGGTGTTCATAATGGGAGCAACATGAACGGGAAAATACCATCTCTCTGTTGACATTGCCACCCATTTTCGAGGAGAATTAATCAACTCGGACAAAATGCAAATATATAAGGGACTTGAAATTGGTACAAATAAGATCACACACTGAGAAACAAGGTGTACGACACTATTTGTTAGGTATATATATTTATATCCAACAATATCTATATAAAATGACTACCAAGATAATTTAATAGTAATAATTATAGATTCTAATGGAAAATATACTTAACTACTAAAAATTATTTATTCCAATTATGAGAAAGTTAATTGGGAAACATTTTCTTTGGTGAAATTGAGCAAAATTAAGACTTCACAGCTGATGATTTTAGTTTACAAGCCATTGTCTACATAGAAAAGTTTTTGAAGACTCAACGTGTTCCAATTATTGTTGGAGGATCAAATTCGTATATTGAAAAACTTGTGGAAGACCTTATGTTCATGTTCAAATATAAGTATGATACTTGCTTTATTTGGATTTATGTAGAACAATCAGTCTTGAATTGTAGAGTTGACATGAGGGTTGATCAAATGGTCAATGTGGATAATTTTTGTAATTGTTTTCTATATCAATCAAGATATAATCATACATCTAGCTAAAAACTTTTCTTATCTAATTTTATTAATAATATTTGTGGTTATCAAATCTATGTTCCACTAAATAAAACTCTTCTCAAAATTTATGTTGCATGCAGTGCTAGTGGATGAGGTGCGGAAGATTTTTATTCCAGATGCAGATTATATCAAAGGAATCCAAAGTTCAATTGGTGTCCTCAAAATGGACGAAAATTTAAGACAAGAAACAAATATAGATGAAGATGATGAATCAAAGAGGATTATTCTTCAATCTTCAATTGTGAATAATACTTGTTTATTAATTTGTCACCATCTTGACAAGATTCAAGGTTAATAAATGAGAAAATGTTGTTGGTGCATCATATTATTGCTAGTGATGTTTTCAAAGAAGTTAAAAAAGAAGGTGTTGATGAGGCATGGAGGAATATTGTATTGAAACCATGCTTGGATATTGTGAAAAGATTTCTAAAAAATGATGATCACAATATCATTATTGAGTCTACATAAACTATCGTTAATCGATATCTTGTGTTACTATTTCTCTTGGTCACTTTTGGGCCTATTTAGTACAGTTTGTATCGTACTACAGATATATGTGATATATCCCTTCTATCTATACATATTATTCTTGTCCTCTGCTTTTATTACTTATGCTCTATTTAAATTGCGTTTAAGTTTGATACAAATATTTATTTTAAGATCCGATCCAAGCACAAGCCCAAAGTCCAAGTCCAAGTTTTCTATATTTAATATATATTAATATAAATATGTACTTACACAATTACATGAGATCATTCATAATGTCAAGGTAATAGAGTGAGAAAATAAATGACCATAAATGTTCGGGAAGATTCTACCCTTAAGGCATTTGAAATAACAAAATTCTTAACTCCAAATTTAAAATGGTTACACAGACAAAGAGAGAAAATAGTAAATTTGCAATATGTCGGTAATAATCATTTAAGGAAATATATTCTACCTAATTCAATCACGATGATGGAAGCTTGATTCAACAAAATCGATATCTATTATTACATGCTGCACAAGTTAATATAAATACTCGTAATTGAAATAGTTTAGATAATTGTTCCCTCCTCTCTAATGGAATTATACTTAACACTTATGATGTGATGTTAAATAGTGTAAGAATTGACACATTATCACTTGAATGTCTTCCTTCAGAAATATTATTGAGTTCATTTTACAATCCCTTTGAGATCAAACTTTTCGTCAATTCTGTATGTGATCTCATAACAATGTGCATCTAGAAACATCATCCTAAAATTATCTAAGCCTAATCACCAAAATTCAAGGTGACAAATCTATATATATTTTCAAGAACTATTCTTATCTTAAGAGTTATGAATTATACATTTTTTTAAATTTGGTATCCCAATTAATAAATTCAAAATCACATTTTTACTATAAAAGCCCAGTTGTATGTGATCTCCTAACAATGTACATCCAATAACTTTATCCTGAAATACATTTAATAATAATTACCAAAATTCAAGTTGACATATCTATAAATATATCAAAAGTCATTCTTATCCTAAAAGATATCAATATTTCTAAATATGATATGTCTATTAATTAGTCCACAAACAGATTTTACTATAAAAGCTAAATGCACTTTGTTTCATAACCACCATCAAGTAATATATATTTTTTACATAGTATATTCCAACTCAACCAAGGTTTCTACCTATGAACTTTATATTTACAAGATTTTTTAATGTCTAACTATATGCATGAGTGGTTCTCATGAGATTATTTACTATTGTAAACTAATTATTGTGTTTGATTTTATTTTATGTGTAGCTAAATTGAATACTTTCATCAGCAATAACAAGTTCAACAATAAGAAAGTGGTGTCAATAATGGGAGCAACACGAACGGGAAAATCCCGTCTCTCTATTGACCTTGCCACCCATTTTCAAGGAGAAATAATCAACTCGGTCAAAATTCAAATATATAATGAACTTGAAATTGTTACAAACAAGATCACACACATATAAAAACAAGGTGTACGACACTATTTGTTAGATATATGTATTTATTTCCAACAATATTTATATCAAATGACTACCTAGATAATTTAATAGTAGTAATTATATATTCTAGTGGAAAATATACTTTACTATTAAATAATTATTTAATCAAATTTTGAGAAAGTTAATTTGGTCACATTTTCTTAGGTAAATTGAATCAGCTTCTGACTTCATAGCTGATGATTTTTGTTTGCAAGCCATTGTCTACATAGAAAAAAATTTGAACACTCAACGTGTTCCAGTTATTGTTTGAGGGTCAAATCCGTATATTGAAAAACTTGTGGAAGACCATGTGTTCCTTTTCAAATATAAGTATGATACTTGCTTTATTTGGATTGATGTAGAGTAATCAGTCTTGAACCATAGAGTTAACATGAGGGTTTATAAAATGGTCAATGTAGGTAATTTTTGTAATTGTTTTATATATAAATAAAGATATAATCATGCATTCTAGCTAAAAACTTTTCTTCTATAATTTTCTTAATAATATTTTTGTTTATCAAAATTTATGTTCCACTAAATAAATATCTTCTTTAATTTATGTTGCATGCATCGCTAGTGAATGAGGTGCAACAGATTTTCATTCCAGACGCAGATTACACCAAAGGAATCTGAAGTTCCATTGGTGTCCCTGAAATGGAAAAATATTTAAGAGAATAAATAATAGACAAAGATGATGAATCAAAGATGATAATTCTTCAATCTTCAATTGTGAATATCAAGTGTAATACTCGTTTATTAATTTGTCACCAACTTGAAAAGATTCAACATTTAATAAATAAGAAAATATTGTTGGAGCATCAAATTATTGTTGTTGACATTTTGAAAGAAGTTAAAAAAGAAGGTGTTGATGAAGCATGAACATTGTATTGAAACCATGCCTGGATATTGTGTCAAGATTTCTCAAAAATGATGATCACAATATCATCATTCAGCCTACATAAACTATCATTAATCAGTATCTTGTGTTATTTTTTCTCTTGGTCACTTTTGGACCTATTTTGTACTTTTTGAATCGTACTACATATATATATGATATGACCCTTCTTCCTATACATATTATTCTTGTCTTCCCGCTTTCATTACTTATGTTCTATTTAAATTGAGTTTAAGTTTTATGCAAATTTTTATTTTAAGGTCCGATCCAAGCCCAAACCCCAAGTCCAAGTCTAAGTTTTCTATATTTAATATATATTTATATAAATACGTACTTACACAATTACATGAGATCATTCATAATGTCAAGGTAATAGAGTGAGAAAATAAATCACCATAAATGTTCGGGAAGATCCTACCCTTAAAGAATTTGAAAAAATAGAATTCTTAACTCCTAAGTTAAAATTGTTACATAGACTACGAAGAGAAAATAGTAAATTTGCAATCTATCGGTAATGATCATTTAAGGAAATATATTCTACCAAATTCAATCACAATGATTGAAGCTTGATTCAATAAAATTTTATCTATTATTACATGTTGCACATGTTAATATAAATACTTGTGATTGAAATAGTTATGGATAATTGTTCCCTCCCCTCTAATGGAATTAGACTTAACACACGTATTGTTAAATAGTGTAAGAATTGACACATTATAACTTGAATGTATTCCTTCAGAAATATTATTGAGTTCTTTTTATAATCCTTTTGCAATCGATCTTTTCGTAAATTCTGTATGCGATCTCATAACAATGTGTACCTTGAAACATCATCCTAAAATTATTTAAGCCTAATCACCAAAATTTAAGGTGACGTTTATGTATATTTTTGTAAGAACTATTCTTATCCTAAAAGATATAAATTATATTTTTTTTAATTTGGTATACCAATTAATAAGTTCATCATAACAATTTTATTATAATGTGATATCATAACAATATGTATCTAGAAACATCATCCTTAAATTATTTAACCTTAATCACAAAATTCAAGGTGATTTATCTGTATATTTTTTCAAGAACTATTCTTATCCTAAAAGATATGAATTATATATAAAAAAAATTTAATTTGTTATACCAATTAATATGCTCATGATCACATTTATACTATAAAAGCCCAGTTGTATGTGATCTCCTAACAATGTACATCTAATAATTTTATCTTGGAATATATTTAATAATAATTACCAAAATTCAAGTTGACATATCTATAAATTTTTCAAAAGTCATTCTTATCCGAAATGATATCAGTAATTTTGAATATGGTATGTCAATTAATAAGTGCACCAACCAATTTTACTACAAAAGTTGAATGCAATTTCTTTCATAACAACCATCAAGAAAAATATATTCTTTTTACATAGTATACTCCATCTCAAGCAAGGTTTCCACTGATTAACTTTATATTTACAAGATTTTTTAATGTCTGACAGTATGCATGAGTGGTTTTCATGAGATTATTTACTATTGTAAATTAATTATTATTTTTATTTTATTTTATGTATAGCTAAAATAAATACTTTCATCAACAATAACATATTCAACAAGAAGAAAGTTGTGTTCATAATGGGAACATTAGGAACGAGAAAATTTCGTCTCTCTGTTGACCTTACCACCCATTTTCGAGGAGAAATAATCAACTCGGACAAAATTCAAGTAGATAAGGGACTTGAAATTGTTACAAACAAGATCACACACACTGAGAAACAAGGTGTGTTACCCTATTTGTTACGTATATATATTTATTTCCAACAATATTTATATCAAATGACTACCTAGATAATTTATTAGTAGTAATTATAGATTCTAGTTGAAAATATACTTTACTATAAAAAATAATTTATTCCAATTCTAAGAAAGTTAATTTGGTCACATTTTGACTTCATAGCTGATGATTTTTGTTTGCAAGTCATTGTCTACATAGAAAAATTTTGGAGACTCAACGTGTTCCAATTAATGTTGGAGGGTCAAATTTGTATATTGAAAAACTTATGGAAGACCATGTGTTCATGTTCAAATATAAGTATGACAGTTGCTTTATTGGGATTGATGTTGAGAAATCAGTCTTGAACCGTAGAGCTGACATGAGGGTTGATCAAATGGTCAATGCAGGTAATTTTTGTAATTTTTTTATATATCAATCAGGATGTAATCATGCATCTAGCTAAAAACTTTTCTTATATAATTTTCTGAATAATATTTTTGGTTATCAAATCTATATCCCACTAATTAAATCTCTTCTTAAATATATGTTGCATGCAGGGCTACTGGATGAGGTGTAACACCTTGTAACTAGAAAGAGATAGAATTAGAAAGAGTCAGTTTTGGAAAGAATGAAAATCTGGAAAATTGGTTAGATTATGTTAAGTTTGAGTTTTGGGTCAACTTCAAACAACCATAACTCCTAGCTCATTGTGAGTAAGGTGTTCTTGTAGATACCGTAGGAAATATCATGGAATTATATTTCCAACGCCGCTAAGTTTACCCAATTCTGAGTTCGCATGAGTGAGATTTGCCCATTTGAAGATGGGTTGTCTAGTTAAGGAAAGGGAAGCTAGATTTTAGAAGGGTATTATCGTCTTTTCACCGCCCAATTAATTAATTTCATTTTTGGTAATTAAGTTAAGGTCTAAACTAATTCGGTTCAGTTTTTGCTTGTGAATAAGTTAGGGTTTTGAGAGAAGAAAAAAGAAGAGGAGAAAGAAAAAGAGAAGCAAGGAAATCGTCAAGTTGTTGTTGAATTACTTGTGGATTTCGTCAAGGGGTGATCCCTACGAGGTATGTGAGTTAACATAGCATTGATTTAGTTCACCCATGCACCAAACATGGTTCTTTCAATATGATTTTCATCCAAAAAGATTGAGACTTTGATATTCTTGAGTTGTATTCTTGAATTGCTTTCGTTCTTGAATTTGGGATGAGATTGAGGAGTTCTTGAGAGATTAAGGTTGATTGTTAGAGTTGTTTTGAGTTAGATTCTTGAGTAAATGTGCTGGGTATCTAAATCTAAAGAGGAATTGAGAAAAAGAATATAATTTAGGTGATTTGAGGTTAGAAAATGAAGAAGGAACAAGTCGGGCAAATCTGGGTAATGCAGACCTCTTCCTTAGGATTGACAAATTTTGTCTGCGTAGCGGAGTGGTCACAAACTGTTCTGCCTAAAAAATTATTTTGCGACCAAATAATTCAAAGCATCTCCGCATCGCGGACATGCTTCCAGACAGTGATTTATTTATCTTTTCTCATGTTTAACTATCTAACAACACTCCTAAACATCATGAGATCTTTCCTACCACAAATCACAATCCTTGAATTCATAATTCAATTCAAGGAAAGTTAAGAGTCAAGTCAAGAGAAGTTAAGAGCCAAGTCAAGAGAAGTTCATAGAGTTTTCCAAAAGTCTTTTACAAATGTTTTAACTTTGTTTTAAGACTTGAGTTTTGAGTTGAGTAAAGAGTAGAGTTTGAAGTTCATTTCTTCAAAAGATTATATTGGGACTATGTATTCCCAAAGCGTAAAATGTTTTCACATTTAAAGAAGAAAGGAAACCTTGATATCCAAAAGAGCCTTTGAGCTAGTTTTCAGTTAAAGAGTAAATGCTTTCACAATTAAAAAAGATAGGAAACTTTGATTTCCAAGAGGAGCCTTTGAGCTAAGTTTTGAGCAATTATCTCAAACCATAGAAAGAAGTATGTTTTTTAAAAATAAGAGCTAATATCATATTTTGGGAGTAGTATTGAGCACCGATAAGGGGGAGAGTTAAGACAACTCCTAGCCCCCATAAACCATGTAGCCACCATGGGTAGAAAAGGGTCATACTTGTTAGATGATTCTTTAGTACTTTTTAGCATAGACTAGTGTATCCCCTTAGTAGTAAGGTTCTATATCCTCGGCAAGGTATAGGACGACCCTGGTAGTGTGAGGCAAAACATTGTATCATCACAATAGCTCTTACGTGATTGTTGTTGGTTAAAGAAACTCCCATAGAAGTATCTTTTATTATTATATACATAGTTGATTTTTATTTTTCATATACAAACAGATTTCATATTGTATCTTTGCATACATACAGAGTGTTATTTTATTCTAAATACACAGAGTTGATATCAATGTTTTAAAAGGTTTTATTTATATTGCATTTACATTACTACTTTATATATTAAATGAGTTCAGTTGAGTTCAGTTGAGTTGAGCAAGGTAAGTTCTTTCAGTTCCTTTCAAGCTTATGTCTCATTTTAGAATTCCCCTCGCATACTCATACATTCAATGTACTGATTCTATTTGGCCTGCATCATTAATAATGCAGATACAAGTAACCGGGATCAGCATCCAGTGCATCGTTGATTCTAGTTGAGCTCTAGAGTTTATTGGTGAGCCTCCTTGCCTCTGGAGGATCCCTTTTATTGATTTTTAGTAGTTTTAGTTCATTAGGATGTTGTGGGTCTTATCCGGACATCCATCTTAGTTGTTTAGAGGCTTCATAGACAGTCAGATGTTAGTTCTCGAGTTTTTGATTTCCTATTTTAATGGTTAAGACTTGAGTTGTCACTTTTGTTCAATGAATGTTATCTTGATACATTTTAATGTTTATTTAACAGTTTAGTTTACTTTTAAAAGTATTTTTCTTTACGAGTTAAGTCTTCTACTAGGTAAGTAAGTCGGGCCAAGGGTTCACTTGGTGCCAACAATGGTTCTCGAGTGTCAGCCCCGCCCAGGGTGTACACTCGTAGCGTGAGAAACTTGGTATCAAAGCACTAAGTTCAATAGTCCTAGGGAGTCTATGAAGCCATATCTGTAGAGTCCTAGTTCTCAGTGTGAAGCACGCTACATCTATAATTAGGAGGCTAGAATACTTAGGAAATTTTCTCACTTCTTTCACACTCATTTCGTGCGTTAGAGTTTAATCTCTAAAATATTTCTTCTAACTCGTGCTTACGCGTGTCTTTAAGATCATGCCTCCACAAAGAGTTATCCGAGGTCCTCTGGCTAGAAGGAATGTTAAACCATAGGAACAAGGGGTACCTAATGCACTAGAAGTGCAACCCTAAGGAGAGGTCACCAAAGCGGAGTTTAGTGAGGCTATAGGGATGCTGAGCCAAGTTGTGACCAATCAGGACGGTTAACAGAGGAGAAATTGACAGGAAGTGGCTGATACTTTGAAGATCTGCAAGTTCTTAAGGATGAATCCTTTGAGCTTCATAGGATCTAGTGTTAATGAGGATCCAGAGAATTTTTTTGAAGAGCTTTAGAAAGTTTTCAAAATCATGCATGTTGTTGATACTGAGATGGTGGAACTAGATGCATACCAAATGAAGGGTGTCGCTAGGATATGGTTTGACTAATGGAAGAAGAACTGAGTTTAGGGAGCACAACCTGCAAGTTGGGCTTGTTTTGAGGAGGCCTTCTTGTTGAGTTTCTTTCCCCGAGAACTGAGAGAGGCTAAGGTACAAGAGTTCCTCACACTTAAGCTAGATTCTTTGAGCGTTCATGAGTATAGTATGAGGTTCACACAACTTTCCCGCTATTCTCCGAGATGGTTGCTGACATAAGGAGCAGAATGAGTTTATTTTTTGATGGGTTGTCTCGTCTATCACGTAAGGAAGGCAAGGCAGCTATGCTGATAGGGGATATGGACATAGCAAGGCTAATGATCCATGTTCAATAAGTTGAGGAGGACAAGTTGAGGGATATAGAAGAGTTTAAGAATAAGAGAGCTAAGACAAATAATGAGTCCGGGCAGCAAAAGAGTAATGTCAACCGGTCATCTTTCCAACAGAAACCGAACGGGCTTGCTCCATCATCTACTAGTGCACTTGCACTAAAGAACAAAAGTGAGTACAATAGTCAGAATTTCAGAGCCAAACCTACCTATTCTCAGGGTAGTATGGCACAGGGGGATAGTAAGCCTCCTGCATGTGCTAAGTGTGGTAGGAATCACTTAGGGGCGTGTCATGATGGCTCTACTAATTATTTCAAGTGTGGCCAAAATAGTCATTTCATGCAAGAATGTCCAAAGAACAAGCAAGGTAACGAGAACGGGGGCAATAGAGCCCAGTCTTCTTCAATTGCTCCACCAGACAAAGTTTCACCGAGAGGAACTAATTCAGGTACTGGAGGTGGAGAAAATTGCCTATATGCTATCACTAGTCGCCATGAGCAACTAGATTCGCCAGATTATGTCACTAATATGATCCAAAGTCTTTAACTTTAATGTTTAAGCTCTGCTAGATACATGAGCGAGTTTATCCTTTGTAACTCAGTATGTTGTGATGAATTTTAATGTTCTTCCTGAGCAACTTAGTGAGCCCTTTAGTGTTTCTACACCTGTTGGTGAGTCTATTCTAGAAGAGAGAGTCTATCGTGATTGTCCTGTTTTCATCAATCACAAGAGTACCATGGCTAATTTAGTTGAGTTAAACATGGTAGATTTTGATGTCATTCTTTGTATGGACTGACTTCATGCTTGTTATGCCTTAGTTGATTGTAGAACTCAAGTTGTCAAGTTTTAGTTTCCAAATGAGCCAGTCATAGAGTTGAAAAGCAATTTAACAGTGCCTAAGGGTCATTTTATTTCGTACCTTAAGGCGAGAAAGTTAATTTCCAAGGGGTATGTCTATCACTTAGTCCGATTTAATGACTCTAGTGTTAAGATACCTTCTATTTAGTCAGTTTCAGTAGTAAAAGAGTTTCTAACAGTCTTTCCAAATGATCTTCCCGGAGTCTCTCCTGAGAGGGAAATAGACTTCGGTATAGACATTCTTCCAGATACTCGTCCTATATGAGTGGGTCGGCATGAGGTTCAGCCCGAGAGGGTGAGCCTTAGTCCCATATCCTAACACTCAGCTCGAGAGAGTGAGTGGGGAAAGACATAGGCTGGTCTTCATGCAGCAAATGGGTGTCTGAGAGGAACCCATTTGAAATAGGGTAAGTTGCCCGAGAGGGAGCTTATTTCCATCTAAAGCTTAGCCTAGTCACTATTAGCTTGCAAATTTCCTATCGAAAGCATGTACCCAACTATTTATCTCAACTTCTATTGCGGTCACACCCCAAGAACTCTTCCCCATACTTGATCTTCTTGTTATTTTTATTGTTTTTTCTATACTTGTGACAAAACCCCCAAATTGATATTTGACACTTATGTGTCCCCCTTTAATTTGCAATATTTTTAATCATTAATGTCTTTAGCTACGACTAGTTAGAACCTAATTTTATTTTTCTATTAATTCTCAAAACCACTCCCTTGGGACACAACCCCAACCCTTGGTTTGGTTACTATATTATCGATGATCGTAGACACTCAAATCGTAGGTTAGTGTTGTTCGTCACGATAAGCATCAAAATGGCGTCGCTGCCGGGGAGTGGTGTTATTTGGGAATTCTTAGTTACATAGAATTTTTGAGTCTTTCTAGTTTTAGTTTTACTAATCTAAATTGTAGTTTTGTTTTGCTAGTTTGAATATCGAAGTAGGGAACTAAAGATGGAAAATCATTATGGATACCACACAGATCAACCCCTTCTAAAACTATTGAACCTCAGGGACAACCTCCTGACCTTTAAGCAAGTAGGGGATGAGACTCTTGAGGAAATGTGGTTGAAATTTCAAACAGAGCTAAGTCCATGCCCGTCTCATGGGATGACTGACAAAGCGTTACTAGAATGCTTCTATAGAAGTTTGGGACATAAGAATAGAAGTAACGCAAATCAACTATTCACAGGTGGTGTACTATGTCAGCCCTATGAGGTCGTAAAAAAACCCTTGATGACATGGTTGAAGCCAACAAGGAGGCAAAGAAAGAAAAAGAGTGGAATGCACCGGTTACTACATTGGATGCTTTGTCCAACCAAGTCATGGCATTGGAAGCACATGCCATGGAAAGGGAGAAACACGTCGTTCTCCAAGAGTGCAGACATGGGAAGAAGCATGGAGGTGTGCAAGATGATGAGGTCCTTGCTCTCATTCAACAAAAGATTGACGAACAATACAAGAGATTGAATGAGATAAAACATAACATGGAAATGCTAAATGAGGTGTCCACTTCAAACTCCATGACTATCCAGTTGCAGGATGCTTAAATCTCACATTTCATGACAGGTCGCTATCCACCGTTCGCCGAGGACTCGCCCAACTACACCATGGGCGACTCCAAGGATGAAGAATAGAGGATTGGCTTGCGTCATGCCACGACGTTAACTAAGGCGCTATTTGGGAGGTAACTTAAAATCATTTATCATTTTCTTTTGTTTTGATAAAATAGTGGTGTGTTGATTTTGCAGATGGAAGTGTGGAGAGTGAACAAAAAGTGAAGATTAGCGAGTAGTAGATCTAGTCGACGATTCACCGATAGGTTCAGCAGACCGAATCTACCCGTCGTTAGACTCAAGACATCCTCAAGGTTGAGTCTGTAAAACTCGGCGAAGTGAGGAATTTTATCGAGGTATCGCCAACCTAGTTGGCGATCTCGACGAAGACCACTAATGAGATCCCCATATGGACTGAAGGCCCTCCGACGTTCGACAAGGAAACCAGACAGTCGGCATGCTGCCGATTGATTGGGCGAACTCGACTAATATCGCCGAATGGGCGGAAACTGGACGGTTTTTGCAAGCCACAGGTTTAAAAGTTCTATTTCACTTACCTTCCCTCACTTTTTCATCCTCTCAAACTCACACCCGCACTCTAGTAGTATATTTCTTTGACTTTTAGAGTATTTTAGTAGTTGAACTATGCTCGGGCTCGAATTACATTGCTGCGTAGCACTTCATTAGTATATGTCCGGCATCAAAGGTTGGTAAGCTAAACCCCGCGTTCAATTTATGAACATTGTACTCATTTGCATAATGTTGATATTGTCAAACCTTTGTCGAGTCTCAGAATTGATGGGATTACATATATTATAGATTATGATTCAATACTTTTTGCGTAACTCATAGAATCCCACTCCATTCTGCATTGAGTCGTCTTATTCGGCTATGGGTGTGTAAAAATTGATATGGGTCTTCGTTGAAGTTATGCCTTAGAGGCTTAAACTGCGTTATCAGGGGTTGCGGGGTTGAATTTGAAAGAAATGGGTCGAAAAAAGACACGTTGGATTGTTTGGCAAGCCGAGTAGAGCTTGTCGAACTGTTCGGCAATGTGCCTAATGTCGCTAAACGCACTCGGTGACTCGCCGAAAGACCCCTTGATCACCCTTTGTCAGCACCCTTGTACCATTTGTGCATCACTTTCAGCAAATAGCCTAAGTGGATGAGTACCTCGCCAACTGGTTTGGTGAAGCTATTCTACACCAAGAATTCCCCTGCCCTTGTTTAAAATATTGTCTAACTTTTCTAGAAGTTGTTTGCAGAAATGGCTAGACCAAAAGTTACAGGAAGGGACATGCCACCCCAACATGTAAGAGCACGCGATTTTAGAAGAGTCGAAAAGATAGTGAAACTGGCCAAAGAAAGAAAAGAGAGTAAGAAAGCAAGTGCCAGCAGGAGGATCCCTATTGACCCCACTATTCCCTCGTGGAAAAGTGGATTCTACACAGCTATAAACTCATTTTTGGCGCGCCATGAAATGGACAGAATGGTTGCGGCTAACATCATGCAGAAGCTAGGGCAAATGAACACAATGTGACCCAGAATGTTAATCCGGGGACCATTGTCGAATTCCAAGCTAATGCATCGGGCAACGATGCCTCGACAGATGGAGTAAGCGTGTAGACAAGATCCCCTCTTTACCTCCCTCTCTGATTTTCTTTACTTTTACTGCTGAATATTTTATCACTTGCATTTGAGGACAAATGTTTTTATTTGTGGTGGGGTGAGGGCCACACCTTTTGTGTTAATGTTCGTGTTGTTTTGTATACTTGTGGATTGTTATGTTTAAAATTGTTTTTACACTGCTTTCTGTGGATGTTTGAGCTTAAGGCTCCACTTACTTTTAATTGAAAAATGATTTTGACCCTTCCAAAAAATTTGAATTTTTCGCACATTTCTGCCACCCTTCATGAGTAGAATGTGGTTGTTCTTTCGCAAAAATTTGAGTCTCGATTTCAATCAATACCGATGACTTAAATAGTGCTTACAATCGAACTAACATGAATGTACGGCACAATGAGGCCAAATGAAGTTGCATAGACAATATGTGAACTCTTTGCATCTCGTTGTGATTAGCCATTTATTGAATTGATTCTCTTGTAATAACCGTTGCACACTAGCGAAAGTGTGTGGTCTTGTTTGACTTAAGTGTCGATGTCTTGTGTGATGAGCTTACTTTGAACCTTGCATGAATAAACCTTGAATTTGCCCTGTTAGTCTGATTGATTTAGTAAGGTGTGCTCTTGAAATGATCTTAGGCAACTTTTGAAGAGTGTAAGCCAAACTTGACATATACCTCTTTTGTGGCCTACCCGTGAGCGTAAGAAACTCTCTTGAACACCCTTTGAGCCTTACCTTTCTTTCGAAGAACCTTGATGCACCTAGACCTTACTTGACCCACTACCTATAATCCTCTTGATTGGTGGTTTAGCAAATAGCAAACTTAGGACAAAAACCTAAGTTGGGGGTGTGGTGAAAAGGAAAGGGAGAAGTCAAGAAGTTCAAGAAAAGTCCCCCTTAACCCATGGTGTTGCAGAGCAATGGAAACCCTTCCAAAAAACTGTGGAGTAAAATACAAAAGAAATCGGGTTTCTAAGCAATCCATGGAGGTGAATAAAAAGATGACTTAGAAGCACTAGAAAAAGAATTGATAAAGGAAAATAAGGGAATGCCTTGAGAACACCACATCTTATGAGGATGAAAAGTCACGGAGCCTAAATGACCATACCTTTGCACTCAGCCCATTACAAGCCTTAGAAAGACCTTTTTTTATCTTGAGTGAGCCGAACCGAAGATCAATTGGAAAATAAGGGCAAGCCTATGGGTCAAAACATGTATTGTGTTCCTTTTTTTAAGTGTGAGCGTTAAATCTGATTCCTGATCTTTAATTGATTAACCTCTTTGTGTGAATAAGGAATCATTATTTATGTGAGGGCATTTAGATACTTTTTGTTGAGCTTGACCTTGCACAAGCAGCAAATATTGCGAGCATGAGAATCTTTGGTAATGGTGTGTCACAACTTGAATCTTTGAGTACACAGTTGATCTTTGCACGAGTAATTTGAGTTTTGTTGTGTATGTTCATGATTTAGTCTTATGTAGCACTATTTGAGACATCCTATTTGAACTGCTGAACTTGAGTTTTACTTGAGGACAAGCAAAAGTTTAAGTTAGGGGTGTTGATGAGTCCACAAATTGGACTCATTTAGGGCTTTATTTTAATAGAAATAGTGTCCTCAAATGCTTATTTATTCCAAATATCTGATAAAAACACTTAAGTTTCTGGTATTTCAAGTTTTAGTGAAAGCATGGACACTTAGGTGCAAAAAGGAACAAAAAGGCTGAAAAGAACGAAGAAGCTGAAGCCTAAGCATCACCAAAGGGACACACTCCGCCTTTTGTTCCAGTACGCGAAGCCCTAAAGGAGCAGGATCAAAGAGGCGATTAAAGGAGCAATCGGCATTTCGCCGAATAGTTTCGCAAAGCAGTACTATGTTGCCCAATGACACAGAGCACGACGATGCTGAAGGCTAGTGCAAGACGGCGACGAACTACACCAAAGGGCGAATCGCCGAGTTAATTGGCGATTCCGACTAACCTCGCCGAGCGATCTACCAGCACTATTTTCTGAAGTCTATAAATACTAAACTCTTTATTAATTTTTAGAGAGTCGGACAATGATTATAATTTTCACAATAGAATAGTACCTTTTTTTTTTGATATTTTACTCTCAAGTTTGTAAGGGTTTGAAAACTTGAAGAAGAAAAGGGTTTCATCTCTTCCAATTTGGAAGTGGGTCTCTTGGATTCTTCTTTCTTTGCTCAAATCAAGACTTATTTCTCTATACCCATTTGATTTCAACATCATTGAAGGTATAAATTTATATCTCCTGATGTGTGGCTAAAAACCTCCATTCTTGGGGTGTGATTTAGCAAATATGTGTTGATATTATCGTTGGGTCTTGCTTGCTGATAGGTTAGATGTATTTTAATGGTGATTTCACCTAGTGGTTGTGGTTTAAATTAATGGGTTTGTAGTTGCAAATACAAAGCCACCCATGTGTTTTTGGCTTGCACGATAGGGAGGTCGCAAAACCAAAACCACTAGACTGATGGTCTAAGGAATGGGTCGACATGAGGTTCAGCCAGAGAGGGTGAGCCCTAGTCCCATATCCTAACACTCAGCTCGAGAGAGGAACCCATTTGTAACGGGGTAAGTTGCCCGAGAGGGAGCTTATTTCCATCTAAAGCTTAGCCTAGTCACTATTATCTTGCAAATTTCCTATCGAAAGCATGTACCCAACTATTTATCTCAACTTCTATAGCGGTCACACCCCAAGAACTCTTCCCCATACTTGATCTTCTTGTTATTTTTATTGTTTTTGCTATACTTGTGACAAAACCTCCAAATTGATATTTGACACTTTTGTGTCCCCCTTTAATTTGCAATGTTTTTAATCATTGATGTCTTTAGCTACGACTAGTTAGAACCTAATTTTATTTTTCTATTTATTCTCAAAACCACTCCCTTGGAACACGACCCCAACCCTTAGTTGGATTACTATATCATCGACGATCATGGACACTCGAACCGTAGATTAGTGTCGTTGGTCACAATAAGCATTAACATATCTATAAATTTTTCAAAAGTCATTCTTATCCTAAAAGATATCAATAATTCTGAATATGGTATGTCAATTAATAAGTCCACAAAAAGATTTTACTACAAAAGCTGAATGCAATTTCTTTCATAGCCACCATCAAGAAAAATATATCTTTTTTTACATAGTATATTCCATCTCAAGTAAAGTTTCTTCTTATTAACTTTATATTTACAATATTTTTTAATGTTTGACTATATGCATGAGTGGTTTTCATGAGATTATTTACTATTGTAAGCTAATTATTATTTTGAATATATTTTTGTGTAGCTAAAATGAATACTTTCATCAACAATAACAAGTTCAACAAGAAGAAAGTGGTGTTCATAATGGGAGCAACAGGAATGGGAAAACTCTGTCTCTCAGTTGACCTTGCCATCCATGTTTGAAGAGAAATAATCAACTCAGACAAAATGCAAGTATATAAGGGACTTGAAATTGTTACAAACAAGATCACACACACTAAGAAACAAGGTGTACAACACTATTTGTTAGGCATATATATTTATTTCCAACAATATTTGTATAGAATGACTACCTAGATAATTTAATAGTAGTAATTGTAGATTCTAGTGGAAATATACATTACTATTAAAAAATTATTTATTCCAATTCTGAGAAAGTTAATTTGAGCCAAATTCCGACTTCACAGCTGAAGATTTTTGTTTGCAAGCTATTGTCTACATAGAAAAAATTTTAAAGACTCAGTATGTTCCAATTATTGTTGGAGGGTCAAATTTGTATATCGAAAATCTTGTGGAAAACCCAATGTTTATGTTCAAATATAAGTATGACACTTGCTTTATTTGGATTGATGAAGAGCAATCAGTCTTGAGCCGTAGAGTTGACATGAGGGTTGATGAAATGGTCAATACAGGTAATTTTTGTAATTGTCTTATATATCAATCAAGATATAATCATGCATCTAGCTAAAAACTTTTCTTATATAATTTTCTTAATAATATTTTTTGCTATCAAATCTATGTTCCACTAAATAAAACTCTTCTTAAATTTATGTTGCATGCAGGGCTAGTGGATCAGGTGCGGCAGATTTTCATTCTAGACGCTGATTAAACCAAAAAAATTCGATGGTCCATTGGTGTCCCCGAAATGGACAGATATTTAAACGAAGAAAATAATATAGACGAAGATGATGAATCAAAGAAGACGATTCTTCAATCGTCAATTGTGAATATCAAGCGTAATAGACGTTTATTAATTTGTCACTAGCACGAAAAGATTCAACGGTTGATTAATGAGAAAATGTGGTTGGTGCATCATATTATTGCTACTGACGTTTTCAAAGGAGATAGAAAAGAAGTTGTTGACGAAGCATGGGGGAATACCGTTTTGCAACCATGCGTGGATATTGTGAAAAGATTTCTCAAAAATGATGATCACAATATTATTATTGAGTGAACATAAACTATCATTATTTCTATCTTGAGTTATTTTGTCTCTTCGGCACTTTAATTTTGGACCTATTTTGTACAGTTTGAATCGCATTACAGATATATATATATATATATGATATGACCCTTCTTTCTATATATATTATTCTTGTCTGTAAAAATATTGTTATTTATAGAGCAAATATTTAAGCTTTATAAAAATATTTATTTTAAGTTCTGATCCAAGCCCTAGCCCCAAGTCCAAGTCCAAGTCTTCTATATTTAATATATATTAATAAAAATACGTACTTACACAATTACATGAGATCATCCATAATGTCAAGGTAATAGAGTAAGAAAATTAATGACCATAAATGTCCAAGAAGATTCTACCCTAAAAGAATTTGAAAGAATAGAATTCTTAACTCCAACTTTAAAATTGTTACATAGACAAAGAAGAGAAAATAGTAAATTTGCAATATATCGGTAATGATCATTTGAGGAAATATAGTCTACCTAATTCAATCATGGTGATGGAAGCTTGATTCAATAAAATCTTTATTTATTATTACATGTTGCATAAGTTAATATAAATACTCGTAATTGAAATAGTAATCGATAATTGCTCCCTTCCCTCTAATGGAATTAGACTTAACACTTATGACGTGTTGTTAAATAGCGTAAGAATTGACGCATTATCACTTGAATATATTCAATAAGAAATATTATTGAGTTATTTTTACAATACTTTTGAAATCGATATTTTCATCAATTCTGTATGTGATCTCATAACAATGTACATCTAGAAACATCATCCTAAAATTATTTAACCTTAATCACCAAAATTCAAGGTGACGTATCTATATTTTTTTTCAAGAACTATATATATATATATATATATATATCTTTATTAATTTGGTATACCAATTAATAAGTTCATAATCACATTTTTACTATAAAAGCCCAGTTGTATGTGATCTCCTAACAATGTACAAATAATAACATTACCCTAAAATATATTTAATAATAATGACCAAAATTCAAGTTGACATATATATAAATTTTTCAAAAGTCATTCTTATCCTAAAAGATAGCAGTAATTCTGAATATGTTATGTCAATTAATAAGTCCACAAACAGATTTTACTATAAAAGCTTAATGCAATTCTTTCATAACCACCATCAAGAAAATATATCTTTTTTTACATAGTATATTCCATCTCAAGCAAGGTTTCTACTTATTAACTTTATATTTACAAGAATTTTTAATATCTGGCTGTATGCATGAGTGGTTTTCATGAGATTATTTACTATTGTAAACTAATTATTATTTTGATTTTATTTTATGTGTAGCTAAAATGAATACTTTCATCAACAATAACAAGTTCAACAAGAAGAAAGTGGTGTTCAGAATGGGAGCAACAGGAACGCAAAAATTTCGTCTCTCTGGTGACCTTGCCATCCATTTTCTAGGAGAATATAATCAACTCTGACAAAATGCAAGTATATAAGGGACTTGAAATTATTGCAAACAAGATCACACACACTGAGAAACAAGGTGTACGACACTATTTATATCCAACAATATTTAAAAAGTTCATAATCACATTTTTACTATAAAAGCCCAGTTGTATGCGATCTCCTAACAATGTACATCTAATAACTTTATCCTAAAATATATTTAATAATAATTACCAAAATTCAAGTTGACGTATCTATAAATTTTTCAAAAGCCATTCTTATCCTAAAAGATATCAGTAATTCTGAATATGGTATGTCAATTAACAAGTCCACAAAAAGATTTTACTATAAAAGCTGAATGTAATTTCTTTCATAGTCACCATCAAGAAAAATATATCTTTTTTTACATAGTATATTCCATCTCAAGCAAGGTTTCTACTTATTAACTTTATATTTACAAGATTTATAATATCTAACTATATGCATGAGTGGTTTTCATGAGATTATTTACTATTGTAAACTAATTATTATTTTGATTTTATTTTATGTGTAGCTAAAAAGAATACTTTCATCAACAATAACAAGTTCAACAAGAAGAGAGTGGTGTTCATAATGGGAGCAATAGGAACAGAAAAATCACGTCTCTCTGTTGACCTTGCCATTAATTTTCAAGCAGAAATAATCAACTCGGACAAAATGCAAGTATATAAGGGACTTGAAATTGTTACAAAAAAGATCGCACACACTGAAAAACAAGGTGTACAACACTATTTGTTAGGTATATATATTTATTTCCAACAATATTTATATCAAATGACTACCTAGATAATTTAATAGTAGTAATTGTAGATTCTAGTGGAAATATACTTTACTATTAAAAAAATTATTTATTCCAATTCTAAGAAAGTTAATTTGATCACATTTTCTTAGGTGAAATTGAGCAAGATTCCGGCTTCATAGCTGCAGATTTTTGTTAGCAAGCTATTGTCTACATAGAAGAAATTTTGAAGACTCAACGTGTTCCAATTATTGCTGGAGGGTCAAATTTGTATATCGAAAAATTTGTGGAAGACCATGTGTTCATGTTCAAATATAAGTATGATACTCTCTTTATTTGGGTTGATGTAGGAGCAATCAGTCTTGAACTGTAGAGTTGACATGAGGGTTGATGAAATGGTCAATGCAGGTAATTTTTGTAATTGTTGTATATATCAATAAAGATATAATCATGCAGCTAGCTAAAAACTTTTATTATATAATTTTCTTAATAATATTTTTGGTTATCAAATATATATTCCACTAAATAAAACTCTTCTTAAATTTATGTTGCATGCAAGGCTAGTGGATGAGGTGCAGCAGATTTTCATTCCAGATGCAGATTACACCAAAGGAATCCGACAGTCCATTGGTGTACCTAAAATGGACAGATATTTAAGAGAAGAAACCAATATAGACGAAGATTATGAATCAAAGAAGACGATTCTTCAACCGTCAATTGCGAATATCAAGCGTAATACTCGTTTATTATTTCGTCACCAACTTGACAAGATTCAACTGTTAATAAATGAGAAAATATGGTTGGTGCATCATATTATTACTACTGACATTTTCAAAGGAGATAGAAAAGAAGTTGTTGACGAATCATGGAGGAATAACGTTTTGCAACCATGTCACGACCCTAAATGAGTTATGAGTGGCACCCATACTTAACCTCCTAGGTGGACGAACCAATGAATTCAACCCCAACTTATATTTATCTTTCAACTTACGAAATACGAACCATGATGCGGAAGCTTAAATCTTATTAGTGTAAATAACACAAATCAATTAAAGTCTACTACATGTCATTCCCAAAACCTGAAAGTCATTACATCAAGGACATCTGATCTCCAAATACTAAGTCTAAGAGTATCAAATACACTAAAATAAGAGAATAAAAGTAGTTTGTGTCCGAAAACATTGGACATCATGCCATGACCGAGAGAATCCAACACGAGCTAAAATGAATAGCTCACCCTGGAACCTGAGGTGCTGGAGACTGGCTAGAGTTGAGGGCAAGTCAAAATTGTAGGTACACTCACTACACTCCACCAAAAGAAAACAAAGAAAAACACAAGTACGGCTCAGTACAAGGCAACATGTACTAAGTAGATATCATCGGCCGACTCAAAATAGTAACTAATATGCATAAAGTAAAAGTATAAAATCAACTATAACACTTAGCAGGTGATAAGCAACAAACAACTTGAACAAGTGACAATGGAAGCAAGTACGTAATCAATAACAATATCAAGCACACAGACGAGGACTCATGCCTTCACACCACGCTCATTTGGGAAACGGGTTCTTTGAGATTGAGTACATTAAGTTAATTCAATATCTTTTCCTTTAATGTTACCATGTCAGAACGTTACACCCCGATCCAATAATACAGTGTTGAAATGTGACACTCCGATCCAATAATACCGTGTCGAAATGTGACACCCCAATCAAATAATACCGTGTCGGAACGTGACACCCCGATCCAACAATACCATGCCGGAACATAGCACCCAATCCAATATATCGTTAATTTATCAATTATTATCAGCACTTTTTACTTCATTAACAATAATTCATCAAGCCTTCTTTATTCAAGGCATCACTTCGATAGAGAGGGTTTCAGATTATAAACCTCACAGTCTCAGGATTTTAGACCAATGACAAACAACACTACCAAGCCACACAACCACACAATCAAGTACACAGAGAACTTCACAATATCACTCAATGCATATCAATCACTATTAAGAATCTATCTATCACATAGAATAAACCATAACATACCTCAATCGAAGAACTGAAGTCAAGCAAGCTTATTTTCCAAAGCATTTCCTTTCCTCAATGCCTCCAAATATTTCCAAGCTATCAAGTATGCATAATTTGTAATTTAACGAGTCTATATGCACCAATGTTACTATATGTCTAGCCTAAACCCAAAAGTTCACACAAAACTATAATTAATTTCCTAAAGTTCAGGCCTAACGGTAAATCTAAATTCTTTCAAGTTGCATTACTTTAATAAAACTTAAATAATACGATACACCTATTTCAATATATCAAAATATAATTTATAATAAGATAGCAAAATTATAATGTTTAAAATTGAAACAGTGGCAACCGTCAAGAACACAAAATTTTCCCAATCCCCTATATTAATCTCTAACATAATTGCACCTCAATTTTCTTAGTAATCATTAGGTAATTATTAACTACCGAATTTTGTCCCTCCAAACTCAAACCTATTGATAACATAATTTTCAGCTTTCAGTTCTGCCTCTAATTTTCGTTTCAATAATATAATATGTACATACATAACTATTCAATTCAAAAATGCTTTCCATCTAACAGTCACGAATTGGAATTCTTACCTGATATGCAGATGCCGATGCAGATGCTGCTCTTCGTCATCTACAGGTAGGTCCTCTTCTCAATTTGTCTTTCTTTTTTCAACCGTGCATCTATCCTGTTTTCTTAATTTCTTCTCTTTTACGGATTATATATTACCCTAATTGTATATCTGAATAATTATAGAAGTGGTGAAAGTGACTCACTATAAATTTTAATGTTATCTTCTTTAACCGCCAACTAAATTAATTATTAAAAATACCCCACCAATTTCATAATTATAGTTACGGATAGTCCATAATACCCATTTAGAATCTATCCAACGAGTCTTTAATGAAATAAAAAGCTCTAGTAGTCAAAACGACCAAATGAGTGTTACATTAAATACCATTTTACCCATCGTTCGTCCTCGAAAGATCAAAAGAAGACGAGGGTAAGAAAGGTTACCGGAATCGACACAAAGACATGTATATCTTTTTCTGCATATCATCCCCAGTATCTCTAGTAAACTCCTTAGCAGGACGATTCTTCCACTGAATCTTTACAGATGCAATCTCTTTTGACCTCAACTTGCGGACCTCCCTATCTAGTATAGCTACAGACTCCTCCTCATATGGCAGATTCTCATCAAGTATGACCGAATCCTAATGAATAATATAGTTTTCATCACCATGGTATTTTTTTAATATAGACACATTGAACACCGGGCACACTCCTGATAACCCTGGAGGCAAAGCCAATGCGTAGGCCACCTCTCTTACATGCCTAAGAATTTCCACGACCCAATATACCTCGGATTAAGCTTACCTCGCTTACCAAATCTCATATCACCCTTCATGGGTGAAACCCTCAACAACACTTGCTCTCCCTCCATAAACTTCAATTTGTTGACATTGCGATCTGCATGCTCTTTCTACCTACTCTAAGCTGCTAGATGTTTCTCCGAAATGAATTTCACTTTCTCTAATGTTTCCCTCAGAAGATCAATACCCTAAGGTCTCGCCTTAAATACATCAAACCAACCCATGGAAGATCTATATGTCCTCCCATACAATGCCTCAAATGGGGTCATCTCAATACTCGAATGATAACTATTGTTATATGTTAACCCAACTAACAACAAAACTATTACCAATAACCATCAAAGATAATCGTACACACATCCGCAACATGTTTTCAAGGACCTTGACACAACTATTAGGTGGAATTTTTCTCACATAACCCTGATAAAATCATGAATCAATATTGTCCACAATTAGAAGTGAACCTAAACCAACCACCACACACTCATAATGCACAAACCATCATAGATCTTATCAATATTTTCTTCTCACAACATACACTTTTCACAAGCTTAAGTTACAAAAAATTGATCTTTAGACATAAGGTACTCATCATCAAGGCAAAATCAAACTTATTTAACCCACATAAGAAAATGATCAAGTAACCACCCTTCGAGCAATACACCCAAGCATACATAACCTCTAACAACACTGTTAAAATGATAAATTAGTAGTTATGATTGTAGACAACCCTTAAAAATGGTCGAACTAGACCCAATGGTCCCCACATTCAACCACACATAATCAAAATATGAGCTCGAAGATTAGATTAATATTAAGACCGTTGGATTACTGTAAGTACTCATGGAAGCTCTTCTAAAATTCTCCTAAGCAATGTGGTACATGTAGAATCATTGGAATACTTCAACAGCTCCAAGAAAACACTAAATATGTCATATGAGAGAAATTCTTCCTGAACATCCTACCCAAACAAGAGAACATTACCGGATCGGTACACCCAATCCACCACTAGGGATTCACTCACAAAAGTAAAAACACGCATAGACATAACTAGTAAATCATACTCCAAACCATGTATAGAAAGAGATAGGTGGTCACATAACAAAGTACGGGGTCAAGGTTGTATAAAACTAAATGTTTCCTTTGAAGAGCCCATATCAACATTTCCATTCAGTTGACTCCATTTCTTTTTTATGTAAGCATTCCATGACATATACGGGTCCCACCCAAGGCTAGTAGCACTAATTTCAAATCTGACAATATTTTTTCATTGAGATAAACTACTGAATCACACCCAATGTCAATTCCATGCAATATTTCACTACATAACTCAATTTTCATAAAAGTCGTTGATAAATTCCTAGTAAGTCTATGCCAAATCAGTTCACATTGCATAGTCACTTTTGAACTCAAATGTAAAAATTCATACCATCTTAAATTTCAAACCAATGGTCTATATAAGAAGTTTTATTCCTTCACCTATTTCAAATACCTTGAACTCTTCAATACAGTGGACTTTTGTTGCTTTTGCTGACTCGCTTATCAATCTTATTCTTGACCAACAATCAATGATACTTTACCTTACAAATTCATACATTGACAAAAAGTACCACCACAAATGTAGGCTTACAATGACATACTTGAAGTGTGAATCCAATTGTGTAACCTAGCCCATTATCTATCAACATTAGCTCATACCTTGAATATTTTTTTTTAATTCATGTATCCTAGCTTATTATTGATCGTCTCTCCATTGGCTTACCATATTATTCGCAAAAGAAAATCAATCGTACTCATTACTAAACTCAAAACTACAAAAGAACTTATCATCACACTCGAGTTAAACGGATATACACTCCTTTGTCAAATCTTGTCCAATAGTTTTTAACCAATCTGATGAACTCATGACACTATTATCATAACCAGAGAAAAATAGATGAAACCACGCATCTCTGAACCCAATTCTCAATCCCTCTGAAGATACCTCTTTAGCCCTTGCAATCACAGAAAACATTCTTGCTCTCACCTATTTCCGAAGGCTATACTACATCCCACTAATTTTTAAGGACTTTAGCTCCTTTAAATTCTATTCGAGCGTTGTCCCATCATCTCTTAAAACTTTCCATACAACCAAGTTACTCACCAAATAGTTTAAAATCACAACCTTAGATACTCATAAGTCATTATTACCATACAAAATTTTTCAACCAACAATTCTTATTATATAATTTCATCCCAATCACAATTCATCATGAACTCTTATTACCATTATGCTCAGTTAGCCATTACCATCACCACGAAATCAATCTTCTCATCAACATGAGACCTTAAACCCGTTTATACTAATAAAATTCAAAGAGCTAACCCAATTTTTTATGCACTTTCTTACTAAAATCTTCAATTGCCTTCACCCAATATACTTACTAGAACTTTCTTTACCCATAAGTTTGTCATTTCAGTATCAATCCACTCCTTTAGAGCTTAAGATAAAATCAACAATCCTCATTTAGAATCCTCAAGATACACTTCACAACCTAAATGCACTAATGCCATACCAAAGGCTCACTAGTAAAATATTCTTTAAGAATAATGTTTAACTCAAGCATCCATAGTAACAAACTAGTTGTTTTTCCAATGTGAATGCAACACCGATCTTATTATCTGAACATGTCATACAACTGATAACTAGTTGTTCGTATTCACACATGACAATTGGCGTATTCCTTTCCACATAAAACTAGTACCACACCGTGAAAGTCCGTTAGATCTATCAATAGAACACATTATACCTATCGAGAAGATCGTACCCAAATAACCAACACATTTCTACCTATTGAATAGTTGTAAGATATTATCAAATTTGTTCTATCTCTAGCCTAAGCAATTTCCATTCTTTCTTAGATTAGGTCGATAACAGAAGTAACACACTTCATAACTCTTACCAAGAAAGCATCGATACTGTTGTAGTAGGTGTTTCATGACCCTCTTTGATATACACTCAATCAATAAAGCCGTAATAGAAATTTTGATCTCAATTGGCATAACATAATTTCATCATTCCCTAAGCAACCCATACATGTTATGACAACTTTACTAACTATGTTTTCTAAAGTAATGATGTTCATTATCTAGTCGTCCCTTATGAAACTTCTTGATCTGACATTGGCAAAGTCATCTGGCTTCACCCCCTCTACCTCCTATTCCTCAAAGCCTGGGTATATACTTCTCCATCGAAAAGCTAGAAAATGATGTACAAGTCATAGGTAGTGTCATTATTGGTAGGACTCAACATGAGACCGCCACCACATTTTCACATCTCCCCAAAATTAGTTGTCAAAAACTCAACGTCCAATCACTCTACCATATCCATCTTATGAAACAACTTATGACAATCAACAAGGAAATCACAAGCATCATCATAATCAGTAACCATGAAAAATGGGGGTTTCAACTTTAAGAACTTAATAAAAGATCATACTAGTCACTAGTCATTACATGTCTATAGTGAATCGAGGAAACATATCTATTTCTAAGGACACGTCCTCTTTTGCTCGTATTGGTGTTGCCACTTCTATTTCTCTAGTACTGACCATATGTGAAATAGAGTGAAAAATGTCAAATACCAATTTGTATCACCTAGATACCAATTGGATTCAAGTAATAACACAAAAGAAAGAACGAATGAAGTTGTCCTAAAGTCTTATAGCCTCTCGAAGAAAAGTAAAGGCGCCCCCTTACCGTTCTGCAAGACTTTACTAGACTTGTCCTTGTGTGACCAGATCATTGAACCTAACACTCTGATACCAAGTTTGTCAAGACCCTAAACGAGTCATGAGTGGCACCCACACTTAACCTCCTAGGTGGGTGAACCAATGAATTAAACCCCAACTTATATTTATCATTCAACTTACGAAATACTAACCATAATGCGGAAGCTTAAATCTTATTAGTGTAAGAAACACAAATCCATTAAAGTCTACTACATGTCATTTCCAAAACCTGAAAGTCATCACATCAAGGACATCTAATCTCCAAATACTAAGTCTAAAAGTATAAAATCCACTAAAATAAAAGAATAAAGTAGTTTGTATCCGAAAACATAGGACATCATGCCAAGACCGAGAGAGTCCAACAAGAGCTAGAATGAATAGCTCACACTGGAACATGAGGTGCTGGAGACTTGCTAGAGCTGAGGGCAAGTCTAAGTCGTTGGTACACTCACTGCACTCCACCAAAAGAAAACAAAGAAAAACACAAGTAGGGCTCAATACAAGGCAACATGTACTGAGTAGATATCATCGGCTGACTCAAAATAGTAACTAATATGCATAAAGTAATAGTATAAAATCAACTATAGCACTTAGCAGGTGATAAGCAATAAACAACTTGAACAAGTGACAACAGAAGCAAGTACGTAATCAATCACAATATCAAGCACACACACGAGGACGCATGCCTCCACACCATGCTCATTTGGGAAACGGGTTCTTTGAGATTGAGTACATCAAGTTAATTCAATATCTTTTCCTTTAATGTTTCCGTGTTGGAACGTTACACCCCGATCCAATAATACCGTGTCAGAACGTGACACCCCGATCCAATAACATCGTGTCGGAATGTGACACCCCGATCCAATAATACCATGCCAAAACGTGGCACCCGATCCAATATATCGTTAATTTATCAAGTATTATCACCACTTTTCACTTCATTAACAATATTTCATCAAGCCTTCTTTATTCAAGGCATCACTTCGATAGAGAAGGTTTCTTATTATAAATCTCACGGTCTCAAGATTTTAGTCCAATCACAAACCACACAACCACACAATCAAGTACATAGAGAACTTCACAATAACATTCAATGCATATCAATCACTATTAAGAGTCTATCTATCACGTAGAATAAACCATAACCTACCTCAACCGAAGAACCGAAGTCAAGCAAGCTAATTTTCCAAATTATTTTCTTTCCTCAATGCCTCCAAACGTTTCCAAGCTATCAAGTATGCATAATTTGTAAGTTAACGAGTCTATAGGCACCCATTTTACTATATGTCTAGCCTAAACCCAAAAATTCACACAAATCTATAATTAATTTTCTAAAGTTCAAGCATAAGGGTAAATTTAAATTCTTTTAATTAGCACAACTTTAATGAAACTTAAATAATACAATGCACCTAATATTTAATTACCTATCTCAATATATCAAAATATAATTTATAATAAGATAACAAAATTATAATGCTTAAAATTGAAACCAGTGGCAACCGTCAAGAACACAAAATTTCCCCAATCCCCTATATTAATCTCAAACATAATTGCACCTCAATTTTCTTAGTAATCATTAGGTAATATTTAACTACAGAATTTGTCCCCCTAAACTCAAACCTAATGATAACATAATTTTCAGCTTTCAGTTCTGCCTCTAATTTCCGTTGCAATAATATTAGAATATGTACATACTTAACTATTCAATTGTAATATTCAATTCAAAAATACTTTCCATCTAACCGACACGAATTGGAATTCTTACCAGATATGCAGATGCCGCTCTTCGTCGTCCACAAGTAAGTCCTCTTCTCAATTTGTTTTTATTTTTTCAACCGTGCATCTATCCTTTTTTTCTTAATTTTCTTCTCTTTTACGGATTATATATTACCCTAATTGTATATCTAAATAATTATAAAAGTGGTGAAAATGAACCATTATTAATATTAATGTTATCTTCTTTAACCACCAATTAAATTAATTATTAAAAATACCCCCACCAATTTCATAATTGTAGTTACAGATAGTCCATATTACCCATTTAGAATCTATCCGAAGAGTCTTTAATGAAATAAAAACCTCTAGACTCAACACGACCAAATGAGACGTTACAAACCAAGCGTGGATATTGTGAAAAGATTTCTCAAAAAATGATGATCACAATATTATTATTGAGTGAACATAAAATATCATTATCTCCATCTTGAGTAATTTTGTTTCTTCGGCACTTTAATTTTGAACCTATTCTGCACAGTTTGTATCGCATTACAGATATATATATGATATGACCCTTCTTTCTATATATATTATTCCTGTTTGTAAAAACATTGTTCTTTATAGAGCAAATATATAAGCTTTATAAAAATATTTATTTTAAGTTCAGAAGCCCAAGCCCCAAGTCCAAGTCCAAGTCTTCTATATTTAATATATATTAATATAAATACGTACTTACACAATTACATGAGATC
Organism: Solanum pinnatisectum; assembly: GCA_035578085.1. Lineage (NCBI taxonomy): Eukaryota > Viridiplantae > Streptophyta > Magnoliopsida > Solanales > Solanaceae > Solanum > Solanum pinnatisectum. Next base: position 285,324 of record JAWPEI010000066.1, read on the forward strand.
ATTCATAATGTCAAGGTAGTAGAGTGAGAAAATAAATGACCATAAATGTTCGGGAAGATTCTACCCTTAAAGAATTTGAAAGAATAGAATTCTTAACTCCAACTTTAAAATTGTTACATAGACAAAGAAGAGAAAATAGTAAATTTGCAATCTATCGGTAATGATCATTTAAGGAAATATATCCTACCTAATTCAATCACGGTGATGGAAGCTTGATTCAATAAAATCTTTATCTATTATTACATGCTGCACAAGTTAATATAAATACTCATAATTGAAATAGTTATTGATAATTGTTCCCTTTCCTCTAATGGAATTAGACTTAACACTTATGACGTGTTGTTAAATAGTGTAAGAATTGACACATTATCACTTGAATATATTCCTTTAGAAATATTATTGAGTTCTTTTTACAATCCTTTTGAAATCGATCTTTTCATCAATTTTGTATGTGATCTCATAATAGAAACGTCATCCTAATATTATTTAAGCTTAATCACCAAAATTCAAGGTGACGTATCTGTATATTTTTTCAAGAACTATTCTCATCCAAAAAGATAATATATATATATATATATATATATATACCTGTTAAAAAGTTCATAATCACATTTTTACTATAAAAGCCCAGTTGTATGCGATCTCCTAACAATGTACATCTAATAACTTTATCCTAAAATATATTTAATAATAATTACCAAAATTCAAGTTGACGTATCTATAAATTTTTCAAAAGCCATTCTTATCCTAAAAGATATCAGTAATTCTGAATATGGTATGTCAATTAACAAGTCCACAAAAAGATTTTACTATAAAAGCTGAATGTAATTTCTTTCATAGTCACCATCAAGAAAAATATATCTTTTTTTACATAGTATATTCCATCTCAAGCAAGGTTTCTACTTATTAACTTTATATTTACAAGATTTATAATATCTAACTATATGCATGAGTGGTTTTCATGAGATTATTTACTATTGTAAACTAATTATTATTTTGATTTTATTTTATGTGTAGCTAAAAAGAATACTTTCATCAACAATAACAAGTTCAACAAGAAGGGAGTGGTGTTCATAATGGGAGCAACAGGAACAGAAAAATCACGTCTCTCTGTTGACCTTGCCATTAATTTTCAAGCAGAAATAATCAACTCGGACAAAATGCAAGTATATAAGGGACTTGAAATTGTTACAAAAAAGATCGCACACACTGAAAAACAAGGTGTACAACACTATTTGTTAGGTATATATATTTATTTCCAACAATATTTATATCAAATGACTACCTAGATAATTTAATAGTAGTAATTGTAGATTCTAGTGGAAATATACTTTACTATTAAAAAAATTATTTATTCCAATTCTGAGAAAGTTGATTTGATCACATTTTCTTAGGTGAAATTGAGCCAGATTCCGACTTCACAGCTGAAGATTTTTATTTGCAAGCTACTGTCTACATAGAAATTTTTTTGAAGACTCAACGTGTTCCAATTATTGTTGGAGGGTCAAATTCGTATATTGAAAAACTTGTGGAAGACCCTGTGTTCATGTTCAAATATAAGTATGATACTTTCTTTATTTGGATTGATGTAGAGCAATCAATCTTGAACCGTAGAGTTGACATGAGGGTTGATGAAAAGTCAATGCAGGTAATTTTTGTAATTGTTTTATATATCAATCAAGATATAATCATGCATCTAGCTAAAAACTTTTCTTATATAATTTTCTTAATAATATTTTTGGTTATCAAATCTATGTTACACTAAATAAAACTCTTCTTAAATTTATGTTGCATGAAGGGCTAGTGGATGAGGTGCGGCAGATTTTCATTCTAGATGCAAATTACACCAAAGGAATCTGACGGTCCATTGGTGTCCCTGAAATGGGACGATATTTAAGAGAAGAAACCAATATAGACGAAGATGATGAATCAAAGAAGACGATTCTTCAATTATCAATTCCGTATATCAAGCGTAATGCTCGTTTATTAATTTGTCACCAACTTGACAAGATTCAATAGTTAATAAATGAGAAACTGTGGTTGGTGCATCATATTATTGCTACTAACATTTTGTAATGTCTGCGTTCCGTCATTATAGAAAAGCCAATGGGGAAAAATTCGGTGTCGAAAATTTTTTTCGTAGTAACTCGAAATTTCTCAACCTAGTCTAGATTTGGACGAAATCGGAGTCATTAAGGTGTAGAGAAATCTGGTAACAATCGGGTGATTTAAATATAATTTTGATTACATGAGTGGATAGATAAGTCATTAAGGAACCTGTACGACTTTACGAGATTGAATTCAGGTGAGTAGAACTCCCGGTATCGATCGTAGCGTGAATGGTATTTTTTGAATGTCGTTGATTAGAGGTTTGTTGTGAATTAGGGGTCTTGGAATTATTAAAATAGATCACTGGTTCTGTGCAAGCTGCTGGGGCGGGATGTTTGCCGCCAGGGCGGGGCAGTTGTAGTGGGGTGGGTACCGCTGTGGCGGGCCCGACGCGACTTAAAGTCGTTAATAAACCCCTAAACATCCTTATTCTACACTTTTCAACCTTTAGAGCAAAGGAATGAACCCCAGGCAACTCTTGACAGTTTTCCACCATTCTTGAGGCTAAAGGTAAGCTTTTCACTCCCCAAATCCGTTTTTCGATCCGTAGAACATAATAGAATGGGTAATTATCGATGGGGGAGGGTTTTGACCTAGATTCTATGGTGTAAACAGCCTTATTTTAGGTGCTTGGGATCATGAGTATGATCTAGGGTTCATAGAATTGTTATAGATTCAGGTAAATAGTGATTGTTTATTGATTCCCGTGTTATTATGATTGTTTGTAGACCAAGAATAAACGGAATGAATCTGGAAAGGGAAGGATCAAGTTTCTTAGGGTTTCAAGCTTGTTTTGAGGTAGGTCATGGTTGTGATTATATGATTGTGTGATGTATGTTTGTTCTTGCTTCATTATGATACATGTATGTATGTGAATATTGCATTATTGATCACATTAATCATAAATGAGGGTAGATGAATGATAAATGACATGAATCATGACTTGTTTGTATGGATCGGTTGTCATGTTTCGGCATAACTATGGGATCGATTTCCACATTCCGGCATAATTATTCGATCGGGTACCACGTTTCGGTATGCTAACAGTTTGGGTTTGGGTTCCATGAGAGGACTAATGATTTTCTATAATTGTGTATCTTGAGAAATGTGAAACTGTACCTTGTTCTTAAATGTTGATAATACTGTATATATTCGTTGTATTCATGTGATTATGTTGTTGTAATGGTTTATGTATGTTGCACTTAGTGGGATAGCCGCGTGATCCTACCAGTACACTGTGGTTGTGTACTGATACTGCACTTGCTCTTTCTTAGTTGAGTACAGGGCATCTTCAAGCGGCTATTGATAGACCTCATTTAGAAGATCAGTGATTGCCGATCGAATTCAAGGGTGAGTCAGTTCTTCCGGACTGCCATGATTCTCTTTCCTTCTATGTCCACATTCCGGACATAGACTTGTTCTAGTTAGTATTAGTTCATTAGTTTGGGGGTTGCATCCCTTCTTGTTTAGATATGTTAAACTTTATATGTTTTGTTACGTTGACTTTCAGGTTCTAGGCGTAGTTTCTGCATTGTTTTAGTTGTTAGACTTTGTTGGAATTTATGGGAACTTTATTTCTTTCCTTAGTATTTAACTTGCTTTCGTAACTTAAATGCCTTAGTTTTTAGATTAGTTGCTTGGGTTGGATTGTAGTAATGGTTCTCCCACCGGAGAGTTAGGGTGGGTGCCAATCACGATGGTCGGGGTCATGACAAAGTTAGTATTAGAGCCTAGGTTCATTGATCTCGATGTACCAAAACAAGTCTAGTAGAGTCTCGTGGAACTATACAGGGACGCCTTTATTTTCTTCGAGAGGCTATAGGACTTTAGGAAATCTCTCTATTTTCTCTTGTCTCCTTTCGTGCTATAACTTGATTCCAATTGGTATCTGTAGATTCAAATTAATAGCGTCAGGCCCGTATCTCCCGTCAATGCTCCAGCTGAGGAATCTGCAGCGAGAGGTCACGATCGAGGCAGGGTAGAGGAAGAGCTAGGAGTAGAGGCCGTGGAAGAGTAGCGCCTGCTAGAGATGGGGTACCGATTGAAAATGTTCCCCAAAATGAGGCCCCTACCATACATCATGAAGAGATATAGGAGAATGTTGATGTTGAGAATGTTGAGGAGGTTGGACAAGAGGAAGAGGTGCAGGCTGAGACTACCGGTGTTCCTCCCATAGACCCAGTGTTAGCTCAACAAATCATGTCATTCTTGAAAGGGTTGGCTGGTCCTAAAGTGCTTCCTTCTGCTCAAGCAACTCAAGCTCCCGTCAATCCCCCTATTGCTATCACTACTCTCAAGATGGGTGGAAACATAAGTACTGATGATTTCTTTCGTCCTTTGTTGGGTTTTGTTATGATTGGTAATGAGCATGAAATGTTGACTAAGTTTTTGAAGCTAAAGCCTTCGGTATTTCTTGGTTCTGAGAGATAGGATGCGTATGAGTTCATTCTAGATTGCTATGAGAGGCTTCATAAGTTGGGCATTGTTCATCAGCATGGGGTTGAGTTCATGACTTTCCAACTTCAAGGTCAGGCCAAGCAATGATGGAGAGCTTACATGGAATGCAAATCTTCAGTTTTACCTCCACTTACTTGGACCCAGTTTCATGCTTTGTTTTTGGAGAAATATGTGCCTAGGACTTTGAGAGATCGTAAGAAAGATGTATTTATGGCTTTGGAACAAGGTGGTATATTTGTGGCTGCTTATGAGGCCAAGTTTCATGCATTGTCTAGATATGCTACACAGTTAGTGACTACTGAGGAAGAGAGGATCTGTTTATTTATTAAGGGACTAAATTCTGAGTTGCAGGTATTATATGTTCACATGACCTCTGCAGGGAGAAGCTTTAATGAGGTAATAGACTATGTTAAGAAAGTGGAGGGGGTGAGGCGAGACAGTCAAGCTAAAGCGTTGGCAAAAAAGGCCAAGAACTCGGGTAGCTTTCAAGGTTCTTACTCCAGAGGATCAGGGAGGCCAACACTTGCAGCTAGACCAATTCAGTCCGTTATGCCCACCTCTATAGATAATTACTCGGGAACTCCATCTCATAATTTTCATGATAGCCCAAGAGTTGTTCCTTCGACGGGCGGCAGACCATCTTTTGATCGTACTTGCTCCAATTGTGGAGAACCTGGGCATATGAGGAGAGATTGTCCCCACCCACGTGTGTTAGATTCCGTGCAACAGCCTTCTAGAGCAGTGGTACCCGCGGGGAATAGTAATAGTGGTAGAGGACGTCCACAAGGTGGGTGAAGAGGTAATCAACAAGGTCGTGGAGGTAGATGAAATGGTAATGCAGGCAGGGGTACCGTGCAACTAGGAAGGGAAGTGGCTCGTCAAGATGATAGGACTCAGTGTTATGCTTTTCCGGGCAAGAATGAGGCAGAGGCGTCAGACGCGGTGATCACAAATAATATTCTTGTCTGTGACCGGATGGCTAATATGTTGTTTCACTACAACATAAAAGGGATTTAGAGGCAATTAAAATAGCCATTACCAGCCAATGTACTTTGGCCGTTGTATCAAGGGTCGGTAAAGGCTTTTGCGGCCTTTTGGACAAAAGCTGGTAAAGCCAAGCTCTTTTGCTGCTAAAACTCATTCAATTTAGTGGCAATTTGATGCGGCAATTTATAAGGCTACTAAATCCAATCCTAAGCGATTAGTTATTCTCATGTCGCATCCATTTTTATAGCCGGTGAAAACAACTAAATTGCCGCTAAAACACATTTGTTCTAGCGGCAATTGGTTGCGGCAATTTAGATGGCTGTTAAATCCAATAAAAATAGGTAGTTTTGCTTGTGTAGTGTCCATTTTTATAGCTGGTAAATCCTACTAAATTGCCACTAAAACGCATTAGTTCTAGTGGCAATTAAAATAGTTGTTAAATCAAATTTAAAACGACAATCATACTTATGTAGCGTCCATTATTATAGCCGGTAAATTCAATAAAATTGCCGGTAAAAGGTCAGATCTTTAACGACAATAGTTTGGTGGCAATTATAAAAGCTAGAATGTCCTAATTTTTATGGCTAGAAAATTCACTTAGTTTGACACTAAAAGTCACAAACTTTAGCAACCAATTGGTTAGCCACAATTAATAATGACTACATCAACTCATAAATCCAACAAAATTCTAATCAAAAGAGAGCTTATTACAGGCAATGAAGTTTGTCAAATGCTAAAAAATATATAATAAAATTCAGAAAACATAATATATCTCATCAATCCTAGAGAAACGAAAGAAAGTATTAATCCAAACTATAGTATCACAACTTAAAAACTAAACTTATTTGAATGAAATATCTAAATATCACTATATAACCAATCCAATAAAATAATGTCTTCAAAGAATTTCCACAATTGGTCGCTGTACTGAAATATTTCATAAGCAAAATTTGTGAACATCATACCGTATGACCTGAAATAATAAAATAAATGTGTCAAAAGATGAAATCAAATTGATAAAAACATCACGAGATAGGAATTATATCATCTCATAGAAAACAACTCAAGGATCCGAAGCCACTTGGATCTCCTGTGTAGATTATGATACAAAGTTCTTTCATGTCTTTATATGAGATCACTAATATTCAGCTATAGAAATAACACATATGGATCAGACTAACTACATAACAGGGGCTGGAGACGATGCCAATGACTTTGTGATAAAACTAAGGACTGGTTCCACTAAGATGCTTCCACAAATGGTCACCTTAGTGAAAGCTTGAACCCAAGTGATGAACTCAAAGAAGAAGCAGGGCCTATTCCAGAATGGATTAATGGTTATAATATGAATGATGAGCATATAGAGGTAGAAAGAACAATGCCTAGTCCAAAACCAGTTAACAGTAGTAATAAGGATGAGGAGAAGCAGATAGATGGAGTAAAAGCAGTGCATAGTCCAGAACCAGTCAACGGAAGTAATAAGGATGAAGAGCAGCAGATAGATGGAGTAAAAGCCATTAGTCCAGAACCAGTTAACGGTAGTAATAAAGATGGAGGGAAGCAGTTGGATGGAGAAAAAACTGTGTAGTCCAGAACCAATTAACAGTAGTAGTAAGGCTGAACGACAAATAGATGGTCCAGACAACGACTTTGTTTCTATTCTACAAGGAGAACGTTTCCCTTTAAAGGCAGAAGTGACAGAACCAATTGGTGATGCTACTGATCATCAAGGACTGAAATTTAATGATTCCCTTACTATGGAACTAGGAAATTTGAATGACAGGACCAATGAGCAGAAAAATGTTTCTGTTTCTGACACTTCAATTTCTGTGAACAATACTGAAATTTCAGTGCAGATGATGAAATTGCATTGGACTGGTCCTTACCAATGCCAATACGCAGCTATACCAACAAAACCTATAGATAAAACTAACTATGCTTCAGGCCTAGAGGGGAGCAGTTTCTGGTTCGATGGGCTATTCCACGGCTGCACAATATAGATGCATTATCAAGAATTGATCCATCACTAAATGGTTGTATCCATCCAAGTCTCTGTCTCAGTTTGCTGCCAAAATTTCCTTCTGTATTCAGGTCAGTCTCTTCCTTTAAATGTTTCTTATAGCTCTTTAATGAAGTGTAAAGTCCCACTTACAGTTTATGAGTTTCTGCATATAAGAAACTTTACTGGTTATACTTCATAAAATGATTCTCCAATCTAGCTAAATTCTAGTGTTTTGATTAAATGAATCTGTTTTGGATAAAATTACTTTATCATAGACTGCATATAACTATTACCAACAAGAAAACAAACTCTACGTTCGAGGGCTGGCAACAATGCTGATGAATTTGGAATAAAATTCAAGGAGTCTGGCAAGTCATCAACAATAGTTATCTCAATCAGAAAATGCAGAAGCAATGGAATATATATCATCTTAAACAAAGAAATGAGGGGATGAGGTGTATAAGGATTACTTCGAGTAATCGTACCACTAAGACTCAGCTATATCAACAGAACTTATAGATAAAACTAACAACACTTCAGCAGCTGGAAGCAATGCAGATGACTTTGAGATAACATTCAAGGGCTGGCAAGGCATCAACATGAGTAGTCTCAATTGGAAAATGCAAAATTCATGGTGATGCAGATAGTCTAAAACAGAGAAAGGATGGGACGGGCTGTGTAAGGAGCAGCTTAAGTGATTAGAACACTAATACGCAGCTATACCAACAAAACCTATGGATAAAACTAACTAGACTCCAGGCTTAGCGGGGACCAATTTCTGGTTCGATGGGCTATTTCACAGGCCTAGAGGGGAGCAGTGATCTCAATTAGAAAATGCAGAAGCAATGGAATATAGATTATCTTAAACAAAGAAATCAGGGGATGAGGTGTATAAGGATTACTTCGAGTAATCGGACCACTAATACTCAGCTATATCAACAGAACTTATCGATAGAACTAACAACACTTCAGCAGCCAGCAACAATGCAGATGACTTTGAGAAAACATTCAAGGGCTGGCAAGGCATCAACATGAGTAGTCTCAATTGGAAAAATACAAAATTCATGGTATGCTGATAGCCTAAAACAGAGAAAGGATGGGATGGGCTGTATACGGAGTAGCTTCAATATTTAGTACACTAATACACATCTATACCAACAGAACCTAAAGATAAAACTAGCTAGACTTCAGGTCTAGAGGGGACCAATTTCTGGTTCGATGGGCTATTCCACAGGCCTAGAGGGGAGCAGTTATCTCAATTAGAAAATGTAGAAGCAATAGAATATATATCATCTTAAACAAAGAAATCAGGGGAAGAGGTGTATAAGGATTACTTCGAGTAATCGGACCACTAAAACTCAGCTATATCAACAGAACTTATAGATAGAACTAACAACACTTCAGCAGCTAGCAACAATGCAGATGACTTTGAGGTAACTCAAACAGTAGCACGAAAGGACAAAGATGAGTAATACCATGAGAAGTTGGAGTATTTTCAGCAACGCTAGGTATCCCTGTTGTTTGTGCTATTTGTCCATGGCCACTATCAGCGCCGGGAAACTGAAAAATATTAGCACATTAGTTAACAATACTCTTTTACGATTAAATTTCATTAGAAATAATGTCTAAAACTTATGGAAACGAGTTATCTGTACACTTGAGGTGCCATTGATATTTTGAGGCATGGATTCATTAGGAGCATGTTTGCACATGAATTGTCGCATTTGGAGTAATTCTAATCGCATATTTTCTTGATTTTGTTTAATCATATTCATTTCATCATTTTGTTTCGCCTTCAATTCAGTTATCTCCTGTTCTAACCTTTGTACAATTTCATTAGATGAATCCTCTTCATCAATGTTCTCTAAGAAAGATCTACTACCCCATAAATAGAAGGAGTTGGACCAAGTCCTAAACCATGAACATACACACTTCTTTCATTTCCTAATACCTGGGAATACACATCGCCTTTCCAAGCAACACGGTGAGGAGGTTGGTCAGTAGATCCCTCACTATTGCTCATCTTCTCATTTATCATCTCCTGACCAAAGAAAACATATTAGATCCAAATTGGAATTCATTTGTTCGCTTTTAATATTCTTTCCTTTATGTTTTCCAATGTAGAAAATAAAAGAAAGAAGAAATCTTACAATTGCTTTGGCCGAATCATCATCCAACGGTCTACCATCCACACGTTGTTTATGAGTTAATAAGAATATTTCTGCTCGTGTAGGCTCTCTACCATTTGCAGTCTAATACAATAAAATTGATGTCATCTATGCTTGACAAGAAGAGTTAAGTTATTATAGTTTTTAATTTCAACAGGTTTACCTGCTCATTCATCAAGGTCGCAATAATTTTGGATCCTCCTGTGTGAGGCATCTTTTGCTTGGTCCTATTATTTCTATTTGCTTGGGTACGTCTCTGTCATTGAAAAATTAAAACGATATCTTATGATTTATAAATAAAAATTGAGCATAACAAAAATCTAAACACTATGAAAATTAGCAACTAGGAGAATGCTGTAAATATTTGTTGATACCTTAGCTTTGTTGGAAAGCCAATAAGATACAAGACCACTCCATTGATCTCTTGGTATACGACTTGGTCTATTTTTTAGCAAAGCGTCTTTGGTCTTATACTTTGGAATGCGGTCACCTTTTAACTGACACTTGTAATCTTTCCATTTCTTTTCTAGTGACTTTAAGACAAAGGCTTCTCCGCATTTTGGGATAAAGAACTTCTTCTGAAAAAATAAAGCCCACATTTAGAAAATACAATCATGTATAACAGACGTTGCTCACCTTATAATAATAACTACACCATACCCTCACAAAATTCAACAATTTCTTCTTTTCCTCATTGTCAAAATTTCTCCAATCATCTACATGTAGGGGTGTTAATTCTGGAGTTCTTGCAATAATTCCTAGAAAGCTTTCGACCCTCTTTTCCAATAGCTTGATTACGACTATTAAATGGCAAATCAATTGCTTTCCTCGGAGGAAGTTTCCAAATATCTTTTAGTAAAGTAGGTCCACGTACCTTTCTTGCCTCTAAATTACCTAGAGGAAAAATGATTGAAGGACATCAAATGATAAAAACTTATATGGTTAAACAATTGAGAGATGCTCTTGCAATATGTTAAATAATAGTATCACGACAAAACAATAGAAAACAAAAACAATATATTATACATGTTGCCTACCTGATATATCTTTTTTAAATTATGTCTTACTCAAATGTTCACTCAGCTGCAATTCTGGAGTACTAGAGTGTAGAGATTCTTGAATAAGACAGTAACGCGAGAGAAATCTTAAAGGTTACAAAACTATTATTCTTGAACTTGACTCACTAATTGTTTCTAAGATGACTCAGGATGGAAATTATATCCAGCTCATTCCTTCTTTAAACAAGTTTTCTAAACATAATTAGACAGACATAATTGGAAGATGTGGCTGAAGGAAGCTTTGTGACTCATATAATACATGACTCTCATTTTCTAATGTTATCATTTATAATCTATAGAGATGTGGTAATTGTCTTTACCTATGCATCTATACAAGCAGAAAATCGAAGAGGTTATTTGACAGGAAACTACAACAGTACAATGTCAAGTTTCCAGCTAATGTTAACATTTTTTAGCTTTTCACACTGAAATATACAGAGAATGGACCATAGTAACAAAAAACTCTTCAGTTCCATCAACATTGTTTTTCCTAGCATGTATAACTAATAAGAAGTAGACATATTAAAAAGTATTACCTGATTCATCAGTGCCACCGGCAGAATTAGTCATTAGATTGATCATCGTGATCTTGGGTTTGATTGTGATTCTCACTATTTATCAGCTGTTCAATATAAGGCTGGGCTTGATCGATGTTCTGTTCATCCATCAACTGCTCAACATATTGTCGCAGACCTTCATCATTTTGTAGTTGACAGTCCAATCTGTTGCGACCTCTAGGTTGCATACTTTCTTATCTAAATGAAATAACTATGTAGATGCATTAAGTTGTACTAGTAGTAGAATTATAGGACACATCCAATACAAGAGAAAGCATTATCATCTTAAGCTTTGAAAACACAAACTAATGCACCAGAAATAAAAAAAATTCCAATTCATAAGAACACATTGACACTTCACAATCCAAGGGATAAAACAACTGTGAGAAATATAGGAAAAGAATATTATTGAATTGTGTTGTTGTGTCTACATTATTACATTGAGATTCCATTTATAGACACTAGAATACAATCATTTATCAAGTAGGATACTATTTACTATTCCTATTCCTATTTGTATTCCTATTCCTATTCTAAATAGGATTGTATAAATCTATTCCTATTCTAATAGGATTGTGTAAACCTATTCCTATTCTAATAGGAATGTATAAACCTAGTCCTATTCTAACACTCCCCCTTAAGCTAGTGCATACAATTCATGTACCTAGCTTGTTACATATGTAATTAATACAAGGATCAATTGAGGGGCTTGGTGAGATATCTGCAAATTGATCAGTTGACTTCACAAAATTGACAGTCAATCTCAATGTGCTTGTCTTCTCATTAAATACTGGATTTGATGCATAATGTCAGTCAATCTCAATGTGCTTAATCTTCTCATTGAGTTACTGAATTTGATGCATAATGCCGATAAAACATAGAGAGATAAAATTATAGTGTTGAACTTCCCAAACCAAACTTGCAAAGACCGTTTCAGACCATAGAGTGACTCACATAATCGACATACAAGGCTACTCAACTCCCCCCGGGCAACAAAGTGCTCAAAATCTAGTATAAAGTATATGGATCATGTTGGAATCAATAGATGAGTCGATATTAAACAAGTCACCAAAAAACTAGCCGGAACATGCTCATATGCCGGAGTATTAGATTTGATGGCTAAAAGTGGTCACAATCTAAGAAATAAAATTATATAGGTAGGGTCGGAATGATGTCACGATCCAACTAGAAAATAAAAATTATAAAGGATAATTCGAATTGATGGAACAACCCCATTGAAAAAGAGAAATAATATGGGTAGGGTCGGAATGATGGCACGACCCTACTGAAAAAGAAAAATTATACGGGTAGGGTTGGAATGATGGCACAACCCTATGCAAATCAGATTTGAGAAGTCACCGGAAAGACGAATGGAACTATGCAAATCAAATCTGAGGAGTCACTGAAAAGACACATGATGCTATGCAACTCAGATATGAGAAAATAGTTCGAAAAAATCCACGGTACTACACAAATTAAATATGAAAAGTAGTCCGAAGAGATGCACGGTGCTACGCAAATCAGATATGCAAAAAAAAATAGTAGTCACCGGAAGGATGGCACGGTGCTACACAAATTATATATGAAAAAATAGTCACTAGAATACAATCATTTATCAAGTAAGATACTATTTACTATTCCTATTCCTATTTGTATTCCTAATCCTATTCTAAATAGGATTGTATAAATCTATTCCTATTCTAATAGGATTGTGTAAACCTATTCCCATTCTAATAGGAATGTATAAACCTAGTCCTATTCTAACAACAACAAAATAAAAGAAAGACAAGCACAGAAAGGTCACTCAAAACATTCACTAATCAACCAACACAAACATGAAAAATTTATAGCTAACCCACATTCATCTTCTATAACCACCTATCATTCAGGATCACTTTCATTTTCAATATCATTTCCTCCCTCGAGATTAGCTTCACAGTTATTTGGAGAAGCTTGAGCATTGTCGGTTGAACTTGCATAACTTTCGGTTTCAAAATGACCATAACACCACTATTTTGTGTTTCTAGGTACTCTTCACTTTGTTTTGTTCTGAACCAATACCCATTATATAAATCATACGCACTAAATCTTTTCGCAATGTAACTCGGCCCTTTTGCAAGAACTTTAATATTCTTTAAGATATCAGATGTGACCTCCAACTCTTTTACCTAACAAAATAGAAAGATAAAACTATAAATTTTGATATAATGACAAGTAAAATAATTAAGGTAACCAATAACTTAGTCATACTACTTACTTGCTCCTTGAACCACTCGCTAAATGTATCGAAATGCATACGATCAAGTTGATGTTGTGTCAAACGACGCTTACGATGTGATCTCTTGATTTCAGCAATATGTTCTCTGTTCGTGTGATTCATATGTATCAATTTTGTTATAAAATGAATTAATATACACTTAATCAACAATAGATATAACACTTACTTTTTTTAACTCTTAACCACCTTTGACTCACAATTGAAATGAACATGTCGATGTGCTTGCAACAATGTTTTCTCATCTATTTCATATACATCAACTCCACCGTATGGCTCTCCAATGGTAGGAAAAAGACATCCGTCTTTACTAGTCTCATGCTCAATCTCATCATTGCATCTTCTTGAATAAGACTTTGAATCTCCACCCTCCAAATATCGTGGGCAAAATGCTAACCATTCATTTGCAATGTAGGCTTCTGCTATTGAACCTTCTAGACATGCACGATTACGAACATATGATTTTAAAGTACCCAAGTACCTATGAAATAAAGTAATGTTATTAGTTTTATATTATAATATTTAACAACTAAAGATATATATAATAATGATTCAGTGATATAATCCATACCTCTCAATTGGGTACATCCAAATGATAATGTACTTGGACCAGCAAGTTTAGCCTCGATTTGCCAAGTGAGTAACCAAATGTACCATATTAGTAAAGAATCCTGGGGGAAAGAGTTTCTCCATAGTGGACAATGTTTCTGGAATTTTTTCTTCAAGTAATTTTAACTCTTCTAGTTTTAGAACTTTGCTACATAAAACACGAAAGAATGTGCATAGTTCAATTAAAACAGATTTAACTCTTTTATCTGTTGATCTCCGCAAGGCAAGAGGAAGAAGTTCTTGCATTATAACATGACAATCATGAGTTTTTAGTCGAGATATCTTTCACTTGCGAATCCAGCGTGTGATATTAGAGGCATAGCCATGTGGAAATTTGGCATTTTGTAGTACTTCATAAAACATCTCTTTTTCATTTGAAGACATGGTGAAATAAGTAGGAGAAAGATATGCTCTCCCACTAGCTCGATATTGTGGCCATAAGCTTGGTCTTATTTTCATCTCCTTCAAGTCCAATCGTACTTCTATATTGTCTTTTGACTTTTTACCCAAACCCAATAGTGTATATATTACGTTATCACAAACATTTTTCTCAATGTGCATTACATCAAGATTATGGCACACCAAGTTATACTCCCAATAAGGAAGATCAAAAAATATGCTCCTCTTTTTCCATGTATTTTTCATCACCCCACTTACCTCTTCACTTGACTTGCCTGGAGTAAACTTTATATCTTTAACTTGATTCAACACTTGTGACCCAGATATTGCGCAAGGTGCATGTCTTCTTTCTTTAGTCCCATCAAATGATTTTGCATCATTTCGATATTTGTGTCCAAACTTCAAGAAACGTCGATGTCCCATAAAGCAATATTTCTTGCCATGTTTGAGCCATTTAAATTAAGTGTGTATGTTGCAAGGGCATGCAAACCGACCGAAAGTGATCCATCCAGAAAGAGTACCATATATTGGAAAATCACTCATAGTCCACATGAGAGTTGCTCTCATTTGAAATGTATCCTTTGTAGACGCATCGTATGTTTCTGCCCCGACACTCCATAATTCATTTAACTCCTCTATTAATGGTTGCAAAAAGACATCAATATTATTTCGATTTTGGTCCAGGGATAAGTAAGGACAAAATAAAGAACTCTTCTTTCATGCACATCCATGGTGGAAGGTTATATGGCATTAAAATCACTGGCAAAGTACTATGAACAGTTCGCATAGTGCCAAATGGATTAAACCCATCAGAAGCTAATCCTAAGCAAACATTGTGAGGATCTCCAGAAAATTCAGGATACTTACTATCAAAACTTTTCCAAGCTTCGGAATCTATGGGATGTCGTAGAACCCCATCTTTGTTTCGCTCTTCATGATGCCACCGCATTGTCTTAGAAGTTTTTGAAGACATAAATAATCTTTGTAGTCTTGGTTTTAAAGGAAAATACCTTAGGACCTTAGCTGGAATTTTCTTTGCCTTATTTTTCCATCTAGAAGCACCACAAATTTTGCATTCATTGATATCCTTACTGGCAAACTCTTTTTTGAAAAGCATACAATCATTACGACAAGCATGAATCTTTTCATACTTTAAGCCCAAACCGTCAACTATCTTTTTGGTCTCATAGAAAGGAGGTAATGTTTCCCCTTCTGGCAACACATCCTTCAATAGTCCAAGCAAAGAATCAAAAGATTCATTTGACCAGTTGTACATGCATTTTTTACGATAGATATGTAGCAAAAAGGACAATTTGCTAAATTTCTTACATCCAGGATATAGTTCTTCATTTGCCTCCTTCATGAGTCGTTCAAATTTATCAATCTCTTGATGGGATTGATTTTGAGATGTATGAGTAGCATTTTCCTGTAGGTTTGGCTCCATATCAACCCTTTCATTGACATCAATATCGATAGATTGTGTACAACCTCCAAAGGCATCATGTATCATTCCTCTTATATCATCACCTCCTAAAGTTGACTGACAGCAATTAGTTACTTGAGTATTGTTTGATCTATTTAGAGACTCTCCGTGACAAAACCAAGTATCATATGATGGCAAAATACCATTAACCACAAGATGATCATAAGTTGTATCCCGATTTACTTGATGAAAAAGCACACATTCTGTACAGGGACATGCAATCTTGTCTCCATCTTGTTTTTCTGAAAAAGCATGATTTATAAAATCTTTGACTCCATTCAAATATTCTTTACTAACTCTGTCACAATACATCCACTTTTTATTTCTAAAATTGTCCATAAAGTTGAAGATATTCTTTCTTTCAACAATTACTGTAAGAAATAAAGATACGTTAGTAAAAAATGGTGGAATTTATTAATATGTAATTGCATAACTCACAAGATGTCATTTTAACAATTAAAATTATCAAATAGAAAATTGATACTAATTATATTCATGGAGGAAACTTGTCTATAGTAATCTTGGATGTCCTAACTGGCTTATACGCCGAGGTTAGCAATACACTTAAGGATTACGTAGACGACTCAAATGGGGTACACTAACTGACCAGATTATGTGTTATGTAGCACGAATCAGTTGAGAACCTTTTCTTTAAGTGTCAATTTTATAGTATCATTTGGTCTTTAATTTTCTAAAATGCCTAAGGGTTTCCCAAATGTCTATGGGCTAGTCTGATAAGATTAGTTGGGCGTTACAAAATGCTAGAAGAAGTTCTAGTTAAGCGCTAATCTCAAGTATATTACTAATAGATTGTGTCTACCATTTATTGTTAGAAAGGAACCATCAAGTAAAGACTATTCTAAGAAGGATTGCTCAAAATATTCATGTTCGAGAAGAAATTGCAGAACCTACATGCAGTTTTGTAAGAGCTCCTACTTTCAGATTTAAGCATTTAATAGTTTAAGTATTTCGAGATTCTGATTGTAATACACTTAAGGCTTACGTAGATGGCTAAAGTGGGGTGTACAAACTGACCTGATTGTATGTTATGTAGCAGTAACCTGAGAAAATTGAGCGCCTTTTCTGAAAGTTACAATTTACTTCTATCATTTGGTCTCAACTTCTATGATGCCTAAGGGTATACAAAACGTCTATGGGATGGTCTGCTGAAGTTAGTTATGCTATAAAAAAATTCTATAAGAAGTTCTAGTTAAGTTGAAATCTTAATTATCATACCAGCAGATTGTATCTACAATTTATAGTTAGAATGAACCATTAAGGTGCAGCTTGCATAGTTAAGAATATTCTAAGAAAGGTTGTTCAAGATATTCATATACAAGGAGAAATTACAGAAACTACATATGATTTTGTAGCTCCTACTTATAGATTTAAGCTTCTGACTGTTCAAGTATTCAAAGCTTCTGATTACAATACACTTAAGGCTTACGTAGACAGCTGAAATGGGGAGTACAAAGTGACGTGATGGTGTGTTATGTAGAAGGAACTTGAGATTATTAAGAACCTTTTCATTAAGTGTTGATTTACTGCTATTGTTTGGTCTCAAGTTCTAAGATACCTAAGCGTGTGTTGAATATCTATGGGCAGATGTTTTGAGGTTAGTTGGGCTATACAAAATGCTATAAGTAGTTCTTGTTACGCTACAATCTTCATGATATTACAAGCAGTGATACAACTGTACAAAAATAAAGCAGTGAAATAGAGACAGTATATATATGGGCTGATCTATAAGAGATGAAGCAGTCGCTTTAAATAATACTGCACAAGAGAAAAACTAAAACAGTTTACTAGTGGCAGAATTTTGTTGCCTGTGCAGGTATCATCAAGATTGAAGGATTGCATCTTCAACAACTGATTATAAAATGTTGGAAGATGAAAGGGAATGAAAAGTTCAAAACAGCATATAGGGCTATACCTGCAGTTATCATGTGGGAATTATGGAAGATGAGGAACTTAAGAAGACATGACAAAGATATCACTTAGGCAGAATGATCAGCAAGTTCAAACCACCATTCAACATGTGATCAACATGTGATCAAAGTGAAGTACCCATGTGATCATAGTTTTGTAATCTTTCTAGAAAGCTACAAATCTAAAGTTTTCTACCATGAAATCAAATAGGAGGCACCTACTGCAGGGAGGATAAAATGTAATACAGATGGAGCTAGTAGGGGAAATCCGGGTGAAAGCTCTTATGGGTTCTGCATTAGAGACTGCCATGGAGATTTAATGTAAGCTGAAGCCCAGCCACTTGGTTTTACCACCAATTTGGTGGCTGAAACAACATCAATTTTCAAAGCGATGCTTTGTTGCAGACAGAGAAAGTGGAACAACATTATTTTAGACACTGATACTTTAAGTCTAACTAAGATGTTGAAGGAAATTTGGGATTGCCCCTGGAAATTCGCAGAGATGACAGAGGAGATAAAACAAGATATGAAACACACAAGAGCTACTATTCAACATGTTTTCAGAGAAGCTAATGCGGTAACAGATCTACTGGCTAATATAGCACTCACACAACAAGAAGCAGTTCAGAAAAATTATACACTGCAGATTGAAAAAACAATTGTAGCAAGTAAGGCTTGGAGTAGAGAAACATAGAAAAGAATAAGAGAAGAAGAGAAGAAGAACAATGTTACTTATGTAGTAAATTTCGTCTCATATTTACTTTATGACGACTACTAAAAGATTTTAGCAATGAACAATGTATTTTTCAAATTACCAATTGCGCAAATCATATAGTTGTAAAAGAGTACTATCACAGACTAAGTAATGAAGTTTCATCGATTCGCCTTGGTTTCTAGTTCTTCAACAGGGAAACAAGGAAACGTTCTTAGTTTCTAAACTTAGAGAAACAATCTTAAGAATCAAACATTCTTTTTCAATTAACTCCCACAATCGAGAAGAAATACAGTTCCAATTTAATAACATCCTCAACTGGAACATACACATCAACAGACTACAAAACTTTTTAAATAGTTTGGTGTTCTGTTTGAGATTCAAACAAACAGTCACGAGAATTGAATACATTAACAAACACCATAGCAAACAGATCAATCAATTTGCCCAACAAATTAATAGTAGACAGATATCACACAACACACGTTCTAAAAACAAAAAATTAAGTTTACAAAATCAGAAATCACCTCAATTGTTTGAGTACCTGGGAAGTATAACGTTTATCCGATGAAGACACCAAAGTGTAGGATACGATCAATTCTGTCAAAACCTACAGAAAAACGAAATACATAACAGAATTTAGAAACCTTCAAACTTCACATGAATCCCAAAATCAATTCTTATTCTGTCAAAACCTACAGAAAAACGAAATACAAAACAGAATTGAGAAACCTACAAACTTTACATGAATCCCGAAATCAATTCTTATTCAATTTGTTAGCAAAACTTGACCCAAATATTCTAACAACTACTATGTGATAGGATTTCGTTTCAATAAGAACATGATATTGTACCATTAATTTTTGGATTAATTGCTTAGAATGATGTATATGAAGAATCTGAAACTGAAAATTTCTATCAAATTAAAACTTGGATTACCTGTGAAGATGGAGAATAGGGCAGAGCTCGTGAAACGCTATCGTGAATAGGGCAGATTTGCAGATCGATATACTGGGCAGTCGACTGAAGCGGGAATAGGGTTTTTCTTTTAACTTTTTAATTTTAAAGTTTAATATTAATAATTGGAGAGAATAGTTAATTTGTACTTGAAAATTTTGGAGGGAAAAAAAGTGTGAAAGTTGAGTTCTAGTAATGACTTTTACTAGCAAATAAATTTTATTTGTGA
This sequence comes from Solanum pinnatisectum, assembly GCA_035578085.1. Classification (NCBI taxonomy): domain Eukaryota; kingdom Viridiplantae; phylum Streptophyta; class Magnoliopsida; order Solanales; family Solanaceae; genus Solanum; species Solanum pinnatisectum. The sequence continues at coordinate 305,254 of JAWPEI010000066.1, forward strand.
CTAAAATATATCTTTTAGTGGCTATAGTTCATTAATTACCGCTAAATAATTGCCAGTATAACCCTATTTTGTAGTAGTGTTTGATTCGAGTTCTACTTATTCATATGTATCCGTGAGATTTGCCTCAGAATTTGCTATGATTTGTGATATACTTGATGCCCTCATCCATGTTTGTACCCCTGTTGGGAAGTCTGTCATAGTCACCCTGTCTATCGTGCTTGTCCTATTTTGTTTATGGGTTTTCAGACTTGGGCCAATTTGGTGATTTTTTATATGACTGACTTTGACATAATCTTAGGCATGACTTGGTTGTCCCCCTATTATGTTGTGCTTAATTGTAATACTAAGTTTGTAACTCTAGAAATTTCGGGAAGGAAAAAGTAAGAGTGGGAAAGGGTATACAAGCCTAAGCAAGCTAAGATCATATCCTCCATTAGAGCTAGAAAATTAGTGGGATAGGGTTGTTTGACTTATTTGGCTCATATTTGGGATGTTGAGGTTGAGACTTCATCTATTGAGTCTATTCCTTTGGTGTCAGAATTTAGAGAAGTGTTTCCTAATGATCTGTCTGGTATGCCTACGGATAGAGATATAGATTTCTGCATTGATATAGAGCCTGGTACGCGTCCCATTTCCATCGGCCTCCATATCGCATGGCTCCGGCAGAATTAAGAGAGCTTAAGGCTCAAATTCCAAGAACTTCTTGATAAGGGATTCATTCGTCCTAGTGCTTCCCCATGGGGTGCCCCTATTTTGTTTGTTAAGAAAAAGAATGGTAGTATGAGAATGTGTATAGATTATCGGTAATTGAATAGGGTCACTATTCGAAACAAGTATCCTGTGCCTCGAATAGATGATCTTTTTGACCAATTGCAAGGTGCATCAGTTTCTCTAAGATTGATCTAAGGTCTGGCTACTACCAGTTAAAAATTAGGCCTGAGGATGTGCTGCCTAAGACGGCGTTTAGAACTCGCTATGGGCACTATGAGTTTTTTGGTTATGTCTTTTGGTTTGACCAATGCGCCTGTAGCTTTCATGAGTTTGATGAATGGGGTGTTCAAACCATTCCTTGATTCGTTTGTTATAGTTTTTATTGATGATATTTTGGTCTACTCAAAAAGTGAGGAAGAGCATGCCGACCATCTTTGTATTGTTCTGGGTGTTCTTGAGAAACAAAGGTTGTATGCTAAGTTTTCTAAGTATGAATTTTGGTTGACTTCGATTGCATTGTTGGGGAATGTAGTTTCAAAGAAGGGGTAATGGTAGATCCTCAAAATATTAAGGCTGTTAAGAATTGGGTTCGGCCTATCTCTTTGACGGAAGCTAGGAGTTTTGTGGGGCTAGCTAGCTACTATCGTCGATTTGTGAAGAACTTTGCTTCCATTGCCACTCACTTGAATAATTTGACCAAAAAGGAGACACCATTTGAATGGACTGAAAAATGTGAGAAGAGCTTTCAAAAGCTCAAGACTCTCTTAAGCACCGCACCTATCTTAGCATTACCAATGGAAGGTAAAGATTTTATTGTTCATTGTAATGTTTCACATTCTAGTTTGGGTGGTGTGTTGATGCAGGATAAGAATGTTATAGCTTATGCACGTGTCAATTGAAGGTGCATGAAAGGAATTACCCAACACATGATTTGGAGTTGGCAGCAGTAGTGTTTGCTCTTAAGATTTGGCGGCATTACCTCTATGGTGTTACGTGTAAGGTATTTACTAATCATCGTAGTTTACAACATGTGTTCACTCAAAAAGATCTGAATGTGAGACAGTGAAGGTGGATGGAGTTACTTAAAATTACGATGTTACCATTCAATACCATCCTGGCAAGGCTAATGTGGTGGCAGACACTTTGATTCGAAAAGCGGTGAGTATGGGTAGTTTAGCTTGTTTGAGTGTATCCAAACGACTTTTGGCTAAGGAAATTCAGACCTTAGAGTCTAAGTTCATGCAGTTGGGTACTCAGAAAGAGGTGGGGTGTTAGATAGCATTGAAGTAAGGGCCATGTTTATGGAAGAGATCAAGGTCAAGCAATTTGAGGATGAAAATTTGAATGAACTTAAGAAAAATACTGCAATGGGTATGGAACAAGAGACCACTCTTGATGTGGAAGGTGTGCTTAGTTTTAAGGGGAGGATTTGTGTTCCTCGAGTTAATGATTTGATTCAAAGTTGTTGATAGAGTCTCATGGTTTGCGGTATTCTATTCATCCGGCTGTGACCAAGATGTACCGAGATTTGAAGCGAATTTAGTGGTGGCCAGGCATGAAGAAAGATATAGCGGAGTTTGTGGCTAAGTGTCAAAATTGTCAACAAGTGAAGTATGAACATCAAAGGCCTGCAGGTTTGCTTCAAAGAATGTCAATTTCGAAATGGAAGTGGGAAAGGATAGCCATGGATTTTATGGTTGGTCTTCCCAAGACTTTGGGGAAGTTTGATTCTATTTGGGTAGTGGTTCATAGATTGACTAAGTCAGCCCATTTTATTCCTGTAAGAATAGATTATAATGCCGAACAATTGGCTAACGTTTATGTGAAAGAGATATTGAGGTTGCATGGGGTGCCTTTTTCTATCATCTCAGATTGTGATATGCAGTTTACATCCAAGTTTTGGAAGAAATTACATGATGAATTAGGCACACAACTCACTTTTAGTACAGTGTTTCATCCACAGACGGACGGGCAATCGGAGAGGACTATTCAAGTGTTAGAGGGCATGTTGAGGGCATATGTGATTGATTTTGGAGGACATTGGGATAAGTTCTTACCCTTGTGTGAATTCTCTTATAATAATAGTTATCACTCCAACATTGATATGGCACCATTTGAGGCTTTATATGGTAGGGGATGTAGATCACTACTAGAAAACTGTAAATTACCTACGAATTTTATTTGGGGAATATTTCCGCAGAAATTTCCTACGAATTTTATTTGGGGAATATTTCCGCAGAAATTTCCTACGAATTTTCATGCGAAAATATAAATTTCCTATGTTCTAAATTGTTTTACATGCAAAAAATATTTCCCCAGGAAAATAAGTAAGTAAATTTGGCGCCATTTTTGTAAAATTATTACCTGGAATTATTTAGGGAAAATAATTTAGAAGTATTGTTTTCATAGGTAAATTCACAAGTAATGAAAAAGAATTGTTTTTTAAATATTTTTGCAAGAAATTCCTCAATAAACTTATTTGCAGATTTAGCTAGGAATTACTTGGGAATTAATCTAGAAACTTTGTATATATGATATTGTCACGTCCCGAGCTTACATCCTGGATGTGGCCAACACTCGAGAACCATTGCTAGCCCCAAGCGAACCTTTGGTCTGGCCTACTTACTCAGCAAAAGACTTTTTCAAGATAAATAATTTTAAAACATGTAAACTGAACTGCTCAAAATATAACTTAGGATGTATCATAAGAACATCCAATGCCAAAGTGGCAACTCAAGTCTCAACTTAATTGAAAAGGAAAAGTAAAGACTCATGAACTAACATCACTAACTCTGTCTATGATGCCTCTAAACAACTGAGATGGACGTTGGGACAAGAACCATGACATCCTAATGAACAAAAATACTGAAAGTAATAAAAGGATCCTCCGAAAAGCTAGGAGGCTCACCAACTGACTCGGAGTGCTCAACTGGATCAACGGTGCGCTGGATACTGATTCTGGTTACCTGCATCTGCATCATAAGACGATGCAGGCCAACTAGCATCAGTACATTGAATGTACGAGTATGCGAGTTGGAATGCTAAACATAACATAGGTTTGAAAAGATTCTGAAAAAAACATTTACCTAGGCTCTTCTCAACTCATGAATAACTTAACTCAATATAAAGCAATAAAACACATTACCAGTATATATAAAGCTTGTAAAACAGTGGAAAACAACTTAGTTCATCAAAGAAAATGCAATAACAAACTCAACTTGACTTATATAATAAAGTAATATAGTTTCTGTGGGAGATTCTCTAATCGACAACCACCACTATGAGCCTAAGTGGTGATACAGCGTCTTGCGCACGCTGCCAGAACTGTCCTATACTTTGCTGTCATATAGAACGCTTTAACTTAGTGGATCCACTAGCTTATGCTAAAAGCATCTTAAGGAGTCATCTAAAAAGTAAGATCCTTTACTACCCATGATGGCTACATGGTTTATGGAGACGTGATTTATCTGAACTCAAGCTAGTCCCCATATCGATGCTCAATACTACTTCCAAAATATACTTTAGCTCATATGTTTGTAAAAACAAAACTCTTTCTTTGGTTTGAGATAATTACTCAAAAACTTAGCTTAAAAGCTCTCTTGGAAATCTCTGTTTCCTTTCTTGCTCAAATGTGAAAATATTTTAACTCTTGGGAATACTTAGTTCCCGTATAATCTTTGAAGAATGAACTTTACTCTTACTCTTTATTGAACACTTAGCTCAAGGGCTCTTTTGGAAATCTCAGTTTTCTTTCTTGTTTAAATGTGGAAACATTTACTCTTTGGGAATATATAGTCCCAATTTACTATTTTGAAGAAATGCACTTCAAACTTTACTCTTTACTCAACTCAAAACTCAAGTCTTAAAACAAAGTTAAAACATTTGTAAAAGACTTTTGGAAAACTTTATGAACTTCTCTTAATTTGACGCTTGACTTCTCTTGACTTGACTCTTAACTTCTCTTGACTTGATTCTTAACTTCTCTTGACTTAACTCTTAACTTTCCTTGAATTGAATTATGGATTCAAGGATCGTGATATGTGATAGCAAAGATCTCATGATGTTTAGGAATGATTTTAGAATGTTAATCACGAGAAACGATCAATAAATCACTGTTGGGGAACTACTCAACGACGCGGAGGTGAATTAAAATATTTGGTCGCGAAAAAACTTTAGAGGTAGAACGGTCCGTGACCGCTCTGCGACATGTAAACAATTTTGTCAAATCTGAGGAACAGGTCCACAACGCGCACGGACCTGCTACCTGTTCCTTGTCTGACTTTTTCCTTCTTCGTTTTCCAGCCCCAATTCGCCTAAACTCGACTACTATTCTCAAGTTCTCTTTAGATTCAGATACCCAATATATATACACAAGAATCTAACTCAAACAACTCAAGGAAACAACATTTTAACCTCAAGGAACTCCTCAATCTCAACCTAACTCAAGAACGAAGGCCAATTTCAAGAACACCATTCAAGCTTCATCAACTTTCAACTTTCTAGAACAAACTTCGCTGAAATAAACATGTTTGGCGCGTGGGTGAACGAACCCAACACTATGAAAGACTCACATACCTCGTAGGGATCACCCCTTGACGAAATCCACGATCTTAGCTTCGAGAATTTGACAACTCCTTGCTCCTTCTCCTCTTTTCTCCTCTTCTTTTCTTTTCTCTCAAAACCCTAACTTGTTTCTCAAAAGTGTAAACTGAATCCAATCAGTTTAGACCTGAACTTAATTACCAAAAATGAAATTACTTAATTGGGTGATGAAAAGACCATAATGCCCTTCTAAAATTCGGATTGGATTTTCCTTATTTGAACAGCCCAACTTCCAATAGGCATAACTCACTCATACAAACTCGGAATCACGTAAACTCGGCAGCTTTGGAAAGATTATTCCAAGATCTTTCTTACAATATCTGAAAACACACCTAACTCATCTTGAGCTAGGAGTTATGGTCGTTTGAAGTTGACCAAAAAACTCAAACTTAACTTAACCAATTTTCCAGATTTTTATTATTTCCAAAAATCACTCTTTCTAATTCTAGCTCTTTCTAGTTCTTTCAATTTGTGAGATGTTACAAATATTATCCGGGGATTCATGTTCTACGAATTTTGTTGGGGATTTATTTCTTAGGGATTTACTTGAAAATTTTCTTACTTGAAAAATTACTTGGAGATTTTATTTTTGTGAATTTGGTTGGAACTATGCATACTTGATTTTTTTTTAAATAATTTAATTGAAACTTTTTTCGATCTTTTAATATTTGGAGTCCTCGAGAAATAGTTTTCTAATAATATATTTACCAAAATTAAAAATTATAATAATATAAATAATGACAATGACACTATAATAAATTTTATTGTTAAATAGTTACTATACTTTTAGGTTAAATAAATTATGATACAATAATATCAATCTAATACGGTGTTGAAACATTACCACATATGCCAAGATAAATTTTTTTAACTAATATATAATTAATATTTAATCTCACCAAAAATCATATATACCATTTTCTATTTTTATTTTTTATTTGAAAGAAACAAAGTGTTGAAATTATATGGTTAGTTATTATTCCATAATAATGTCGGAAACATAACTATCATACTTATGATTAATTTTGATTTAATTATTTTATAATAAATTGTGTATTATTGAATAAGTTAAGCACTATTTTTAAGTAGAAAGAATTCGAGTATATACCTTATTAATATGAAGTTTAATTACTTCCTCATTGATAGAATTATATAAAATGAAAATTATTTTTTTTACTTGTATTTCCAATTGATATATTATTTTTTACAAGAATTAAAAATTATATAATTTCTCAATAGTATGTTATTAAATGATATTTATTTCTAAATATATAATTAAGTATTTTAGAATATAGTTATTAAAAGAAAACTTTAAATTATAAATACCACACATATCTAATATGATATACTATTAATTGTTGATTATAACTTCCTTGCACATTAAACTTATAAATAAATTTATATTTTCAATTATTTATTTATAAGAACTTTGTACATATAATTTAAATTTTTTCTATGTTTAATATGCTTAGTTATGATATTATCTCATCGAAAGTGTAAGCACAAGATTTTCATGATATGTTGTGTGGCAATGATTTATTTTAAATATATAAATAATTTTCATGTTTCATTTTTTAAGAGTTAAATCACATGAACTTTAGCTAATATTTAAGATATAATTCATTATCATATCAATATGAGATGACTTTATAGTTATTTTGGTGTAATTTATGAATATTAAAATTGTATTTTTAATATTTAATTAATTTAACTTTAAAAATTAATCAAATCGGAGAAGAATGTCAAAAATTAGTGTAATATCTTTGGTACTTCTTGTACCACATCGATGGACGACCCTATGAAATTAGCATATATAATACTAAGAGTAAGAATATTTGGAGAGTGGAACAATTATGTATGGGTGGGCACTGGGTAGAGAATGGTATTTAATATAGGTATTTTGGGTTGGGATTTAAGTGTTACCCATTTAATATGGTTAGAAAATGATATTTATTATAGGTAATTAGGAAGAGGTGTGTATGTGTATGGGTGGATAAATACGGGGGTAACCAAGAAGAGGTGTATAAGGGTGTTTGGATTGGCTTTTTTGAGCACTTTTACTTCAAAACTGCTTAAAAGCTATTTTGGCTTAAAAGCACCTAAAATAAGTCAATTCAAATGGGCACTAAGTGTATGATGGGTTCTATAAACTAATAAACTAAATAATTAATTAGGAGATAATAATTAATATTTCTTAAAAAGTTATTATATATTTTCATGCGGTTTTATTTGTAAAAAAAATTGTAAGTAAATTCCTATTTTGTTACTTTTTACCAAAAAAATGTATGATATTTTTAGTATTTTTTGCAACAAAATCCGCAAGTAATTTACATGTGAAATATAAATCCCTAGGTAAATTGCTTGTGGATTTTGAAATTCGCAAGAAATAATTACCTACGAAGGTTTTACCATTGGATTATTTTTGGTAGGAAAATCCGTAAAAACTAAGTTTCCTGCAAAAATTTGTATATGATCCCTAGGTAAATTCACAAGTAATCCACATTTTTGTTGTAGTGGATCACCCATAGGATGGTTTGAGGTTGGAGATGTGAAAACATTGGGGGTAGATTTAGTGAAGGATGCTCAAGATAAGGTGAGGAGCATTCAAGCTAAGCTCTTAGCAGCTTAGAGTAGGCAGAAGAAGTACGCGGATCATAAGGTGAGAGACATGGAATTTCAAACCGGTGAGAATGTTCTTCTTAAGGTATCGAAAGGGGCGATGAGAATTGGCAAGAAAGGTAAGCTAAGTCCGCGATACATTAGGCCATTTGAGGTTCTTGAATTTGTGGGGCCAGTATCGTATAGATTGGCTTTACCTCTAAATTTATCGGGAGTTCATCCGGTATTTTATGTGTCCATGTTGAAGCGGTATCATGGTGACGGAGATTATATCATTAAGTGGAACTTAGTTGTGTTAGACAAGGACCTCAAATATGAGGAGGAACCGTTGCAATTCTTGATCGTGATATGCGTAAGTTGAGGACCAAAGAGATTAAGTCCGTGAAAGTTCAATGGAAGAATCGTCCAGTTGAGGAAGCTACTTGGGAAACCGAGAAGGATATGCCAGACAAGTATCCCCAATTGTTCGTCGATTCAGGTACTACTCCATTCCTTTGTTAGCCTATTTTTCTTAAGTTGTCACTCGGGAACGAGTGATGGGTAAATTGGTATCTATTGTAATGACCGGGTTCCATCATTATAGAAAAGCCAATGGAGAAAAATTCAGGGTCGAAAAACTTTTTTGTAGTAACTTAAAATTTCCCAACCTAGTCTAAATTTGAACAAAATCGGAGTCATTAAGGTGTAGCGAAATCTAATAACAGCCGTGTGATTTAAATATGATTTTGATTACATGAGTAGATAGATATGTCGTTAAGGAATCCGTACAACTTTACGGAATTGAATTCAGTCGAGTAGAACTCCCAGGATCGATCTTAGCGTGAACGGTATTTTTTTAGTGTCGTTTGTTAGAGGTGTGTTGTGAAATGGGGGTCTTGGAATTATTAAAATAGCTCACTGGTTCCGTGCAAGCCACTGGGGCTGGATTTTTTTCGCCAATGCGGGGCCGCTGTAGAGGGGTGGGTGTCGCTGTGGTGGGCCCAACGCGACTTAAAGTCGTAAATAAACCCCTAAACGTCCTTATTCTGCACTTTTCAACTTTAGAGCTAAGGAATGAACCCCACGCGACTCTTGACAGTTTTCCACCATTCTTGAGGCTAAAGGTAAGCTTTTCACTTCCCAAATCCGTTTTTCGATCTATAGAATGTAATAGAATGGGTAATTATCGATGGGGGAGGGTTTTGACCTAGATTCTATGGTGGAAACAATCCTATTTTAGGTGCTTGGGATCATGGGTATGATCTGGGATTCATAGAATTGTTATAGATTCGGGTAATTAGTGATTGTTTATTGATTCCCGTGTTATTATGATTGTTTGTAGACCAAGAACAAGTAGAACGAATCCGAAAAAGGAAGAATCAAGCTTCTTAGGGTTTCAAGCTTGTTTCGAGGTAGGTGATGGTTGTGATTCTATGATTGTATGATGTATATTTATTCTTGCTTCATTATGATACATGTATGCATGTGAATGTTGCATTATTGATCACATTAATCATAAATGAGGGTAGATGAATGATAAATGTCATGAATCATGACTTGTTTGTATGATTATGAGAATATACTTGTGATTGTGATTGTGGCTTCTTGAATGGATCGGTTGCCACATTCAGGCATAACTAACTTGGATCGGTTGCCACGTTCCGGCATAACTATGGGATCAGTTGCCACGTTCCGACATAATTATTGGATGGGGTACCATGTTCCGATTTGCTAATAGTTTGGGTTTGGGTTCCATGAGAGGACCAACAATTTGCTATAATTGTTTATGTTAAGAAATATGAAACTGTACCTTATTCGTAAATGTTGATAATATTGTATATGTTCAATATATGCATGTGATTATATTATTGTAATGGCTTATGTATGTTGCACTTAGTGGGATAGCCGCGTGATCCTACCAAAGATTACCGTGGTTGTGTCGACATCGCACTTGCTCTTTCTTTGTTGAGTACAGGGCATCTTCAAGCGGCTATTGACAGACCACATTTAGAATATCATTGATCACCGATCGAATACAAGGGTGAGCAGTTCTTCCAGGCTGTCATGTGTTCCCTTTTCATCTATGTCCACATTCCGGACTTAGACTTGTTCTAGTTAGTATTAGTTCATTAGTTTGGGGGTTGCATCCCTTCTTGTTTAGACTTGTTGAACTTTAGATGTTTTGGTACATTGACTTTCATGTTCTAGGCGTATTTTCCGCATTGTTTTAGTTGTTAGACTTTGTTGGAGTTTATGGGAACTCTATTTCTTTCCTTAGTATTTAACTTGCTTCCGTAACTTAAATGCCTTAGTTTTTAGATTAGTTGCTTGGGTTGGATTGTAGTAATGGTTCTCCCACCGGAGAGTTAGGGTGGGTGCCAATCACGATGGTCGGGGTCGTGACACGTTTTCAAAGGAGATAGAAAAGAAGTTGTTGACGAAGCATGGAGGAATACCGTTTTGCAACCATGTGTGGATATTGTGAAAAGATTTCTCAAAAATGGTGATCACAATATTATTATTGAGTGAACATAAACTATCATTATCTCTATCTTGAGTTATTTTGTCTCTTCGGCACTTTAATTTTGGACCTATTTTGTACAGTGTGTATCGCATTACAGATATATATATATATATATGATATGATCCTTCTTTCTATATATATTATTCTTGTCTGTAAAAATATTGTTGTTATTTATAGAGAAAATATTTAAGCTTTATAAAAATATTTATTTTAAGTTCCGATCCATGCCCAAGCACCAAGTCCAAGTCCAAGTCTTCTATATTTAATATATATTAATATAAAAACGTACTTACACAATTACATGAGATCATTCATAATTTCAAGGTAATAGAGTGAGAAAATAAATGACCATAAATGTTCGGGAAGATTCTACCTAAAAGAATTTGAAAGAATAGAATTCTTAACTACAAATTTAAAATTGTACATAGACAAAGAAGAGAAAATAGTAAATTTCCAATCTATCGGTAATGATCATTTAAGGAAATATATTCTACCTAATTCAATCATAGTGATGGAAGCTTGATTCAATAAAATCTTTATCTATTATTACATGCTACACAAGTTAATATAAATACTCGTAATTGAAATAGTTATCGATAATTGTTCCCTTCCCTCTAATGAAATTAGGCTTAACACTTATGACGTCTTGTTAAATAGTGTAAGAATTGATGCATTATCACTTGAATATATTCCTTCAGAAATATTTTTGAGTTCTTTTTACAATCCTTTTGATATCGATCTTTTCGTCAATTCTGTTTGTGATCTCATAACAATGTACATCTAGAAACGTCGTCCTAAAATTATTTAAGCTTAATCACCAAAATTTAAGGTGACGTATCTGTATATTTTTTCAAGAACTATTCTCATTCAAAAAGATATTATATTATATATAATTTGGTATACCAATTAATAAGTTCATAATCACATTTTTACTATAAAAGCCAGGTGTATGTGATCTTCTAACAATGTACATCTAATAACTTTATCCTAAAATATATTTAATAATAATTACTAAAATTCAAGTTGACATATCTATATAATTTTTAAAAGTCATTCTTATCCTAAAAGATATCAGTAATTCTGAATATGGTATGTCAATTAATAAGTGTAGAAACAGATTTTACTATAAACGCTGAATGCAATTTCTTTCATAAACACCATCAAGAAAAATATATCTTTTTTACATAGTATATTCCATCTCAAGCAAGGTTTCTACTTATTAACTTTATATTTACAATAATTTTTAATGTCTGACTGTATGCATGAGTGATTATCATTAGATTATTTACTATTGTAAACTAGTTATTATTTTGATTTGAGAAAATGGTCTAAAGCCCCCCTAAACTATACCTGAAATCCCAACTACACACTCAAATTTCACGGGTGTCCTATTACCCCACTGAATTGTATAAAACTGATATAATTTACTCCCTAAATGCTTATGTGGCACAGTGAGTGTATCTCACTCTCTTAAAGAGAGTGAGGACCAAAACAAATAATAAAACTTTATTTTTAAAATTTCTTTTCATAAATATGTGTATTTTTAATTATTCTTTTTTCTTATTTATTTCGTTTCTTCTTCACAACAACATAAACCAAATCTCTCTACCACTCACCTTCTCTAAGCTTGGATTCACCATGGAATTTCATTTTTCCTCTTGATTCTAGAATTTTGATTATTCAATTGTGCATGAAATTAGGAAATTTTCAAAACCAACTCTTTATTAATATTATTAAAATTGTTAATCATCATGCCTAACCACATGGCCAAATGAGCTAGAAAATTCTTATCTTGATTTTTGGTGCCCTAGTTTAATAATTTAAATTCAAGTTCAGAAAGAATTTTGGGTTGTCAACGAAACCCATATGTGATTTTGAAAATAGAAATGAAAAGATCCATTGTTATGTATCCATTACCTCAATTTGAAGAATTCAACAAATTCATCCATGAAAATAACTTGAGTATCAATCAAATAGTGGATGAAACAGTTAGGAATAAAATTCTCGCCAGATTTTACCTTTCAAAATTGTTGTTGCGGTCATCAATGATGAAAACATGAAGCATATTGTCAACTTCTCCAAAACTTGATAACATTAATGGTAGGAAAGAAGAAGTGAGTTGGGTTGATTGATAAACTTTTGATGTTTGCAAGGCAGATCAAAATGGTGGAAAAAAGATTAATCAATGACAAAACGAAAGATTAATTTATCAAAGATTTATAACTTTACCTTTCAATAATAAAACTTGAAATTTCATAACTGCACATTTCATTACTGTAAGCTTAAAACTATCATAAATAAAACTTGAAATTTTCTCTTCAATGGAAGAAAAAGTTTCATCAAACAAATGTCAAGAAAAAAGAAAAAGAAAAGAAGAAAGAAAAAGAAAAGAAGAAAGGGGCTAGAAAGTGAAGAAAAAAAATATATAAAAGAAAAATAGAATAAAGAAAGAGATAATAAATTTTATTAAAAAAATAATATATATATGGCGTGGCAGGTGAGTGCATTCACTTTCTAACATAAATCTGGGTGTGGCCTTTTAGGGAGCTATATATTCCATTTTAAAAATGTATAGGGGTTAATAGGACCCCCGTGAAGTATAAGTGTATAGTTGAAAATCCAGTAATAGATTAAGGGGGCGTTTGACTATTTTCTCTTTTGATTTTATTTTATGTGTAGCTAAAATGAATACTTTCATCAACAATAACAAGTTCAACAAGAAGAAACTGCTGTTCATAATGGGAGCAAAAGGAATGGGAAAATCCCGTCTCTTTGTTGACCTTGCCACCCATTTTCAAGGAGAAATAATCAACTCGGACAAAAAATGCAAGTATATAAGGGACTTTAAATTGTTACAAACAAGATCACACACACTGAAAAACAAGGTGTACGACACTATAATCATGCATCTAGCTAAAAACTTTTCTTATATAATTTTCTTAATAATATTTTTGGTTATCAAATCTATGTTGCACTAAATAAAACTCTTCTTAAATTTATGTTGCATGCAGGGCTAGTGGATGAGGTGCGGCAGATTTTCATTACAAATGCAGATTACACCAAACGTATCCGACGGTCCATTGGTGTTCCCGAAATGGAAAGATATTTAAGAGAAGAAACCAATATAGACAAAGATGATGAATCAAAGAAGACGATTCTTCAATCGTCAATTGCGAATATCAAGTGTAATACTTGTTTATTAAATTGTCACCAACTTGACAAGATTCAACGGTTAATAAATGAGAAAATGTGGTTGGTGCATCATATTATTGCTACTAACGTTTTCAAAGGAGATAGAAAAGAAGTTGATAAAGCATGGAGGAATACCATTTGGCAACCATGTGTGGAGATTGTGAAAAGATTTCTCAAAAATGATGATCACAATATTATTATTGAGTGAACATAAACTATCATTATCTCTATCTTGAGTTATTTTGTCTCTTCGGCACTTTAAGTTTGGACCTATTTTGTACAGTTTGTATCGCATTACAGATATATATATATATATATATATATATATATTATGACCCTTCTTTCTATATATATTATTCTTGTCTGTAAAAACATTGTTATTTATAGAGCAAATATTTATTTTAAGTTCCGATCCAAGCCCAAGCCCCATGTCCAAGTCCAAGTTTTCTATATTTAATATATATAAATATAAATACATACTTACACACTTATCAGCGGTCTCCGCAGAGATTGCTAACTAGGTTGGCGATACGCCGATAAAATTCCTCACTCCGCCGAGTTTTACAGACTCAACCTTGAGGATGTATTGAGTCTAATGGCGGGATAGATTGGGTCCACCGAACCTATCGACGAATCGCTGACTGGATCTACTACTCGCCAATCTTCACTTTTCGTTCACTCTCCACACTTCAATCTACACAATCAACACACCATTATTTTATCAAAACAAAAGAAAGCGATAAATGATTTTGGGTTGCCTCCCAAACAACGCCTTATTTAACATCGTGGCACGACGCAAGCCAGTCATCTATTCTTCATCCTTGGAGTTGCCCATGGTGTAGTTGGGCGAGTCCTCGGCGAATGGTGGACAAGGCTGACACAGCACACCACGTGTGAACAGTTGATTTGCGTTACTTCTATTCTTAGGTCCCAAACTTCTATATAAGCATTCCAGTAATGCTTTGTCAGTCATCCCATGAACGAGCATGGACTTAGCACTGTTTGAAATATCAACCACATTTCCTCAAGAGTCTCATCCCCTACTTGCTTAAAGGTCAGGAGGTTGTCCTTGAGGTTCAATAGTTTTAGAAGGGGATGATCCGTGTGGTATCCATAATGATTTTCCATCTTTAGTTCCCTGCTTCGATATTCAAACTAGCAAAACAAAACTACAATTTAGATTAGTAAAACTAAAACTAGAAAGACTCAAAAATTCTATTTAACTAAGAATTCCCAAAAAACACCACTCCCCGGCAGCGGCACCATTTTGATGCTTATCGTGACCAACGACACTAACCTACGGTTCAAGTGTCTACGATCGTTGATAATATAGTAACCCAACCAAGGGTTGGGGTCGTGTCCCAAGGGAGTAGTTTTGAGAATTAATAGAAAAATAAAATTAGGTTCTAACTAGTTGTAGCTAAAGACATTAATGATTAAAAACATTGCAAATTAAAGGGGGACACAAAAGTGTCAACTATCAATTTGGGGGTTTTGTCACAAGTATAGCAAAAACAATAAAAATAACAAGAAGATCAAGTATGGGGAAGAGTTCTTGGGGTGAGACCGCAATACAAGTTGAGAAAAATAGTTGGGTACATGCTTTCGATAGGAAATTTGCAAGATAATAGTGACTAAGCTAAGCGTTCGATGGAAATAAGCTCCCTCTTGGGAAGCTTACCCCGTTTCAAATGGGTTCCTCTCGAACACCATTTGCCGTATGAAGACTAGCCTACGCCTTACCCCACTCACTCTCTCGAGCTGAGTGTTAGGATATGGGACTAGGGCTCACCCTCTTGGGCTGAACCTCATGTCGACCCACTCCATAGGCCATTAGTCTAGTGGTCTTAGTTTCGCGACCTCCCTCTCGGGCAAGCTGAAAATACATGGGTGACTTTGTATTTGCAACTACAAAACCATTAAATTAAACCACAACCACTAGGTGAAATCACCATTAAAATACATCTAACCTATCAGCAAGCAAGACCCATCAATAATATCAACACATATTTGCTAAAGCACACCCCAAGAATGGGGGTTTTTAGCCACACATCAAGAGATAGAAATTTATACCTAAATGAGATTGCATGCAAACAGGTATGAAGATTTAAGTCTTGTTACAGGCCAAGAATGAAGGATCCAAGAGACCCAACTCCAAATCTGGAAGATGAAACCCTCTTCTTCTTCAAGTTTCCAAAACCCTCTCAAACTTAGAGCAAAAATATCAAAAAAGTACTGTTCTATTGTGAAAATTATAATAATTGTCCGACTCTCTAAAAATTAATAAAGAGTTTAGTATTTATAGGCTTCAGAAAATAGTGCTGGTGGATCGCTTAGTGAGGTTAGTCAGAATCTCCGATTAACTCGCAATTCTCCCTTTGGTATAGTTTGTCGCCGTCTTGCACTAGCCTTCAGCATCGTCGTGCTCTGTGTCATTGGGCGACGTAGTACTGCTTCGCGGAACTATTCGGCGAACCACTGACTGGTCCTTTCATTGCCTTTTTGATCCTGCTCCTTCAGGGCTTCGCATACTGGAACAAAAGGTGGAGTTCGTCCCTTCGGCGAATCGCCAAGCATGCTTGGCAATGCTCAGGCTTTAGCTTCTTCGTTCTTTTCAGCCTTTTTGTTCCTTTTTATGCCTAAGTGTCCATGCTTCCACTAAAACTTCAAATACCTAAAACTTAAGTGTTTTCATCAGATATTTAGAATAAATAAGCATTTGAGGACACTATTTCTATTAAAATAAAGCCTTAAATGAGTCCAATTTGTGGACTCATCAACACCCCTAACTTAAACTTTTGCTTGTCCTCAAGTAAAACTCAAGTTCAGCAGTTCAAATAGGATGTCTCAAATAGTGCTACACAAGACTAAATCATGAATATACATAACAAAACTCAAATTACTCGTGCAAAGGTTAACTGTGTACTCATAGATTCAAGTTGTGACACACTATTAACAAAGATTCTCATGCTTGCAATACTTGCTACTTGTGCAAGTTCAAGCTCAACAAAAAGTATCTAAATGCCCTCACATAAAGAATGATTCCTTGTTCACACAAAGAGGTTAATCAATTAAAGATCAGGAATCAGATGCAACGCTCACACTCAAAAAGAGAAGCACAATGCATGTTTTCACCCATAGGCTTGCCCTTATTTTCCAATTGATCTTCGGTTCGGCTCACTCAAGATCAAAAAGGTCTTTCTAAGGCTTATAATGGGGCTGAGTGCAAAGGTATGGTCATTTAGGCTCAATGACTTTTCATCCTCGTAAGATGTGGTGTTCTCAAGGCATTCCCTTCTGTTCCTTTATCAATTCTTTTTCTAGTGCTTCTAAGTCATCTTTTTATTCACCTCCATGGATTGCTTGGAAACCCGATCTCTTTTGTACTTTATTCCACAATTTTTTTTGAAGGTTTCCATTGTTCTGCAATACCATGGGTTAAGGGGGACTTTTCTTGCACTTCTTGACTTCTCCTTTTCCTTTTTACCACACCCCCAACTTAGGCTTTTGGCCTAAGTTGACTATTTATTTGCTAAACCACAAATCAAGAGGCTTATAGGTAGTGGGTCAGGTAAGGTCTAGGGTGCATCAAGGTTCTTCCAAAGAAAGGTAAGGTTCAAAGGGTGTTCAAGAGAGTTTCACACGCTTACGGGTAGGCCACAAAAGAGGTATATGTCAAGTTTGGCCTACACTCTTCAAAAGTTGCCTAAGATCATATCAAGAGCACACCTTACTAAATCAATAAGACTAGCAGGGAAAATTCAAGGTTTATTCATGCAAGGTTCAAAGTAAGCTCATCACACAAGGCATCGACACTTAAGTCAAACAAGACAACACACTTTCGCTAGTGTGCAACGGTCATTACAAGAGAATCAATTCGATAAATGGCTAATCACAATGAGATGCAAAGATTTCACACATTGTCTATGAAACATCATTTAGCCTCATTGTAGCCGTACATTATTCTTCATTCAGTTGAGAGCACTTTTCAAGTCATCGGTATTGATCGGAACCGAGACTTAAATTTTGCAAAAGAACGGCTACTTTCAACACAAGAGGTGGCAAAAAATTTTGAAAAATGAAAAATTTTCGGAAGGGTCAAAATCATTTTGCAATTAAAAGTAAGTGGAGCCTCAAGCTCAAACATCCACAGAAAGCAGTATTAATCACAATTTAAAAGCTCAAAGCCCCAAATGCATAAGCAAAAACACGAGTCACAAATGGAACACAAAAGGTGGGCCACACCCCACCACAAATAAAAAGTATTTGTCCTCAGATGCACATGATAAGATATCCAACATGATAATTTAAGAAAGACAGAGAGGGAGGTAAGGAGGGGATCCTGACAAAACCGTCGCTCTATGTGTTTGGGCATCAGTGTCCGGTGTGTCCCCTGCCTGACTTTGGTTCTCTACTTCAGCTGCTGCAATGAGGTTAGCCTTAATCATCTCATCTAAATCATGAGCTGCTCCAAAGGTATGTACCCTTTGCACATTAACTCCACTCGATGCATTAGAGAATAATATATCACAGTGTAGGCAATCAAAGTGAGGCTTTTGCGCTGCTTGGATGGTTAATGAAGTGCTAGGAAGTAGTGTAATCTTATTCCGCGTACAGATTGATTAGCTGAAATACTCTAAAAGTGTAGGGGTATTGAAAATAGAGTGCAGGTGTTATTTTGAGCAAATAAAAAGTGAGGGAAGGTGAATGAAGTTGAAACTTTTAACCCTTTGGTTAGCAAAGACTGTCCAATTTTTCGCCCATTCGATGACATTAGTTTTAATCACCGAACCTCTTGGTGATTCGCTGAGTGAGCACTCGTCTCGCTGAGTTTTACAGAATCTTCAAACGGCGATTTTCATCGTGACTGCCGAAATGGTGGGCGATTTGCAAATAATCTCCTAATCTCACTGAGTTTTACAGACTTCAGTGTTGACGATGTCTTGATTTAATCGGCGGATAAGGTCGGATTCGCCGACCCCTTCGGTGACTCGCCGACACCTTCGGTGACTCGCCGACAAGAGCTATTGTTTGCCATTCTTCACTCTTTCAAACACTTCGCGTACTTTCACCTGCACAAACAACATACCATTCTATTACCCAGAAATAAATACTGATAATAATAAAAATAAAGCAATTAAAGGGATTTTGGGTTGCCTCCCAAACAGCGCCTTAGTTAACGTTATGACATGACGCAGCAGCGCCTTCAGGTGTCTTCCAAATATACCACTTCAACCAATGAAATCTCTTGACAATCCCCCAGATACAATTTCAGACATTGACTGTTCATTGTAAATGAAGGTCCTTCTTGATCTTTAACTTCTATGGCACCATTGATGAACACTCGTATTACTCTAAACGGTCCAGACCATTTGGATTTGAGCTTTTCAGAGAAGAGTCTAAGTCGCGAGTTGTATAGCAAAACCCAATCTCCTACCTTGAAGTCTCGCTGGAGTATCCGAGCATCATGCCATTTCTTCATCTTCTCTTTATAGATGGCTGAAATTTCATATGATCTGATTCTAAATTCATCTAGTTCATTCAACTACTCTACTCTCTCCCTTGAAGTTTTTGACCAGTCCAAATTTAAAGCTTTCAATGCCTACAATGCTTTGTGTTCTAACTCGACAGGCAAATGACAAGCCTAACCATAAACCAACTGATATGGAGACATCTGGATAGGTGTTTTGTAAGCAGTTCGATATGCCTATAGTGCATCATCGAGTTTCCTAGACCAGTCAGTTCTATTAACATTTACTGTCTTTGCCAAGATGCTTTTGATTTCCCGATTTGACATTTCGACTTGGCCACTTGTTTGGGGATGATATGGGGTTGCCACTTTGTGTTTCACCCCATATTTAGTCAGTGCCATTGAGAACCACTTATTGCAAAAGTGGGATCCTCCATTGCTAATGATTGCTCTCGGAGTACCAAATCTTGTGAAGATGTAGCGTTTCAGAAATTGGACAACGCTTTTTCCTTCATTTTTTGGAAGTGTGATGGCTTCCACCCATTTGGAAACATAATCTATAGCTACTAAGATATATTTATTTCCAAACAAGCTCACAAATGGGCCCATGAAATTGATCCCCCATACATTGAATAGGTCGACCTCTAAAATAGGAGTGAGAGGTAATTCGTGTCTTCTAGACACTCCGCCTTGCTGCTGACATTTAGAGCATTTGTTTGCAAACTCGTGTGCATCCTTGTAAAAGTGATGGCCAGTAGTATCCACTCTGGAGAACTTTAGCGGCGGTGTGAATACCACCATGGTGACCTCCCACTAGAGATGTATGGCAAGCATGGAAAATTTCTACCGCTTCTTCTTTCGGAACACACTTTTGATGACATGGTCAGCACACTCTTGGAACAAGTATAGTTCATCCCAAAAGTACTTTATAACATCAAATAAGAATCTTTTCTGTTGGTAAAAGGTCAACTCATCCGGCATCAACCCACACACAATGTAATTTGCAAAATCTGCAAACCATGGCGTATGTTTGAGGGATATTGCAAACACCCGTTCATCGGGGAAAAAGTCGTCTATGTAAACCATGCTCAACATTTTCCCTTGCTTTCAATCTTGATAAATGATTAGCTACTTGATTTTCGCATCCTTTTCGATCTTTTACCTCGAAATCAAATTCTTGTAATAGTAGTACCCACCTAATCAATCGTGGTTTTGCATCTTTCTTTGCCATCAAGTAATGGAGTGCATAATGATCAGTGTGTACGATTACTTTGGTGCCTAGCAAGTATGCCCTGCACTTTTCAAATGCATAGACTACTGCAAGTAACTCTTGTTCGGTGACTGTATAATTTTGCTGGGCACTATTTAGAGTCTTGCTTACGTAGTAGATTGGGTGAAAAATTTTGTTGCACTTTTGTCCCAACACAACCCCCAGTGCCATACCGCTAGCATCACACATTAACTCAAAAGATTCAGACCAATTAAGGCTGATGATAATCGGGGTGGATATTAGTTTCTCTTTCAAACACTGAATACAGCTACACAAGCATCATTAAAGTGGAATTTCACTTCTTTCTCTAAGAGTTTGCATAATAGGAGTGCAATCTTTGAGAAGTCTTTAATGAATCTTCTGTAAAATCTTGCATGCCCTAAGAAGCTGCGAACACCCTTTACTGAAATCGGCGGGGGTAATTTCTCAATTACCTCAATTTTCAACTTGTCAACTTCCAGCCCCTTTTGTGACACCTTGTGCCCAAGAACAATACCTTCTGTCACCATAAAGTGACATTTCTCCCAATTTAGAACTAGATTCGTTTCCTCGCATCTTTTAAGTACCTGCCCTAAGTGAGTCAAGCATTCTTCAAATGTATCCCCTACGACTAATAAGTCGTCCATGAACACTTCCATAGAGTCTTTGACCATATCTACAAAAATAGACAGCATGAAATGCTGAAATGTCGCTGGGGCATTACATAGCCCGAATGGCATCCTTTTGAATGCAAATGTTCCATAAGGGCAAGTAAAAGTGGTTTTCTCTTGATCTTCTGACGCAATAGAGATTTGATTGTAACCGTAGTACTTATCCAAAAAAAAATACCACCCTCTTTCTGATAACCGGTCAAGTATTTGATCCATAAAAGGCATTGGAAAATGGTCTTTCTCGGTCCATGAGTTAAGCTTTCGGTAGTCCATACATACTCTCCACCTAGTCACTGGTCTTGTTGGCACAAGTTCTCCTTTTGTATTTGGGACTACAGTTATACCTCCCTTTTTGGGTACATATTACATTGGACTTAGCCACTTACTATCTGCAATAGGGTAGATCACTCCTGCATCTAGCCATTTGATGATCTCCTTTTTCACCACCTCTTGCGTTAGACGATTCAATCTCCATTGATGTTCCATACTAGGTTTACATTCACGATTGAGCCAAATCTTGTGAGTACAAATGGCGGCTATAGTTACCAGTAAAGTATCATTTGCTCCTAAGAAGGCATATTTGAGATGAGAGGATAGGGCTTTTAACTCCAGATTTGGTGGTTCTTCTGTTGATGGCTTTGCAAGGGGACTTTCTCTGTTTTTCAGGTTGATATCCAACTTGATGGATTCCTTGAATATGCTCCTAATCCTGATAAAGCAGCTACCACTTCCTCGTAACCCTGAACTTCGAATTTATCATAATTGGCAAGTACAGATTCAAGGGGTTCATTCTTGCACATTAAATGACTCACACTTACCATTGCCTCATCTATCACATCCTCAGTAGACACCACATGGATATTAATTGGTTTCTTCATGGATTTATAGATATTGAAGGTCACCTCATCATCGTTCACACGAAACTTCAATTTCCCGCTTTCAACATCCACCAATGCTCTCCCGATAGCTAAGAATGGCCTTCCCATAATAATAGGGATTTTAGCATCGATCTCACAATCTAGAATCACAAAATCAGTCGAAAAGATAAACCGATCTACTTTTACCAATATGTCATAGAGTATCCCCACTGGGTGCTTAATTGATCGATCAGCCATAAGGAGTCTCATTGTGGTTGCCTTTGGTTCACCCAAACCAAGTTGCTTGTATATCGCATAGGGCATCAAGTTGATGCTTGCTCCTAAATCCCACAAGGCTTTAGCGATTTGGAGCATGCCAATTGTGCATGCGATTGTGAACTCCTCAGGATCTTCTCTCTTAGTGATTGAATCATTTGTCATAATTGCATTGGAACTATGGGGCACCTCAATCGTTTCATAGTCCAAGCTCATTTTCTTTGTAACCAGCTCTTTCATGAATTTGAAGTATCCCGACATTTCCAACAATGCTTTTACTAGAGAAAGGTTAATTGATAAGCTCTTAAATACTGACAAATTTTTTTTAAACTTCTCATCTTCATTCATCTTTTTCAAACGTTGGGGAAATGGTAGAAGTATTTTGCGTAAAGGGTGTGTGACTTTTGGAACTTGAACTTATTGCTTTGCTTTCTCCTATGGTTCTTTAGTGAGGTTTTGTCGAAGAGGTAGATCTTGTTCCTCCACACCTTGGCCTTCTTCATATATTTAGGGATCCTCATCTTCCATCATATCCCCTATTGCCGCCTTACCGCTATGGGTAACTACAACCAGTACTCTTTCAACATAGTCCATTGGTGTTTTGGATGTTAGTTGAGCTGATAATAGACTCAATTTACCTTCCAATATTTTGATGGCATCAACATGAGAATTTACTTTACTGTTCAATGATGAAAAGTCATCTTTCATTCCTTTTAGCAATCATCAGAGCCCTCAACTTTATTGAGTATGCGCAATAACAAATCATTCATCTGAGGACTACTTGCACTCCTTTTAGATTTCGGGTTTTCACTCAAGTGAGTATGGTCCTCCTCCTGATCATCCTGCTCATCCCAATCTTGCCAATATATCCTTGGTTCTTCACCCCTATAATAGTTCCAACCTTGATTCCTGCCCCGCGGTTGATAGCGTGGGTAGAAACCCTCCTCGTATCTTCTGGAGTTCCAACCTTGATTCTCCCCCGGTCTTGAGTAATCGGAAGAAGAACCCTCCTCAACTCTAAATACTCCTCGAGTCCCTTTCATAGGCTCTTGTAGGATTTCCATTTGAGATAACATCTTCTTGATGTTTTCGTCCCTTTCCCTTTCTTTTTCGATCTGTTCCTGCGTTAATCGGAAACATAGTGGGGAAACTTGATCTTCTTTGGTATACTATACCAAGTTTACTTTAGTCATACCATCTAGGAGAAATGAGGCTACTTCAAGTGATTGTAACATTATTCCTCCTTGCACCAATTGATCAGCTATCCTTTTATTAACTAAGTCCAGACTACGGTAAAAGTATTGGAGCAGCAATTCACCTGGTAGTCCATGCGTTGGGCACTTATGCAAAGATCTCTTGAACCTTTTCCATGACTCGTGAATGGGCTCACCCTTCTTTTGCTTGAAATTCTGAATAACGTCTCTCAGTTTCATCATTCTTGATGGAGGAAAGAATCTTTCGTGAAATGCCATAACCAGCTCTTCCCATGATTTGATGGAGTTGTTTGAGCGCTCAACCAACCATTTAGTAGCTCCCTCAGTCAATGGTAATGGAAATAAAACGAAATCGTATGGATTTTTGAGATAGGTTCTTGAATGATAAAGGGGTGCACACTTCCACAAAGCTTCGTACATGTTCGTACGAATCATCATGCTCTAACCCTCCAAATAAACCTCTTGAATGTATGAGCTGTAGTGTTGGGCTAGTAACTTCTAACATTACATTTCCGTCAGCTTGTGGTATGCAAATTTCACCCATCTTGCCCACGTCAGGAGGGTGATAAATACTATTAGCATCATCGATGAAAAACACCACCCGCTGAGTGACCCGCTTAGCAGCTATTCTCCCCGTTTGCACTCATATGGCCTGTTGTGGTACACAAATACTACAACTAAGAAGAAAAAAAATTCTACTAATCTAAAAATTCTCAAATAACACCAGTCCCCGGCAGCGGTGCCATTTTGATGCTTATCATGACCAACGACACTAACCTACATTTTGAGTGTAGTAACCCAACCAAGGGTTGGGGTCGTGTCCCAAGGGAGTGGTTTTGAGAATTAATAGAAAAATAAAATTCGGTTCTAACTAGTCGTAGCTAAAGACATTAATGATTAAAAACATTGCAAATTAAAAGGGGACACAAAAGTGTCAAATATCAATTTGGGGGTTATGTCACAAGTATAACAAAAACAATAAAAATAACAAGAAGATCAAGTATGGGGAAGAGTTCTTGGGGTGTAACCGCAATACAAGTTGAGATTAATAGTTGGGTACATGCTTTCGATAGGAAATTTGCAAGATAATAGTGACTAGGCTAAGCTTTATAAGGAAATATGTAACACCCCAGAATTTTTTTGAACTAAGACACGAACCGTTTTACGTAGTGAGTGAGATATTTGCAAGGAATTTAAAATTTCTTGAGTATTAAGGTCACTAGATGTAGCACCTTGAGTTCCAAAAAGAATCGAATTGGAAATAGCAAAAATCTGAAATTTTGCAAGTTAAGCTAAGTATGAGTTTTAAGTTGACTTCAAACGACCATAACTCCTAGCCCAGGATAAGTTAGGTGTTCTATCAGATACCGTAGGAAAGATATTTGAATTATCTTTCTAACTCCACCGAGTTTGGTCAGTTTCGATATCGTATGAGGGAGATATGTCCATTCGAAGTTGGGCTATCTAGATAAGGAAAGTCAAAACCGAATTTTTGAGGGGTATTTTTGTCTTTTCCTTACCCAATAAGATTTAATTCATTTTTAGTAATATTTTAGGGGTCTAATATGATTAGGTTCCATTTTATAATCCTAGTTTACACTTAGGTTTTTAGTTGAGAGTTCAAGAAGAGAAAAGAAGAAGAGAAAAGAGGAGAAAAAAGGAGATGATCAAAGCGTTCGTCGAGAGTCTTGCATTTTGTTGCGGATTTTCACCATGGGTTTAATACCTAAGAGGTATGTAAGCTTCCATAGTATTGGGTTTGTTCACCCACATGCCAAACATATTATTTTCAGCGAAGTTTCATTCTCAAAAGGTTGAAGGATTTAAGTTCTTGATAGGTGTTCTTGAAGTTCTTTCTAAATCTTGTTGTGTTGGGTTTTTGATGATTTATTGAGATCAAAGTGAGTTTTTTAAGGGCTGTATTGAGTAGATTAGAGCGTAGTTATGTTAAGTAATTGATTCTAAGTGATTGGTGAAGAAACCGTTCGATTCTAGGCGAGTTAGGGTGAGAAAACGAGTAAAGAAATCCGTCGCGTCTTCTTGGTTGGGCCTAGCGCGTCGAACCAGCCAGAGTGCCCCAAAGTAGGCTCTGAATGTTAGGGGCTGGCGCTCCGCGCCACCCATAGACCCAGGGTCTCTTGCCCTGTCTAGTTTGAAATTGGTTATTCCGTTTGAGTTCATTCGAAGGGTAACTTCACTCTTTTTCGATTCTAACTACTCTAAGCTACTTATAAACACGTAAAATCATTCCTAACATGATCATAACCTTGAATTCATAATTCAACTTCAAGGTAGAGTTGAGAGTTAGGTTTTGAGAATTCTTTCGAACATTCTAAGAAAGTCCCTTTGAGTTATTTTGTGGAGTCTTCTACAACTTCTAGTAACTTGTTTGAAGACTCGAGCAAGTGAGTATGAGAATGAGGAGAATGTATTCATGATTATACTTTGTCATCATGAGATCTTTCATATCATGAACCATAACTCTTGAATTCATAATTCACATTCAAGAGAGAGTTAAAAGTAGACTTTAAGAAAGCCTTTTGAGTTCAATTGTGAATCCTTTGAGATCCATAATCAATTTGAGTTATATTTTGAGAAACTAATTATGAGAATGAGAAGAGTTGTATCATGAGTTCCATAATGTTATGTAGACCTACGAGTCAAGTCGTTCATGTCCATAAATTCCGTATGAACTCCATAAGTTGAGTTTCTATGAGAGGAGTAATATCTCCATGTCCTAAGTCTTAAGTATTGAGTTTCTAACCCATTTGAGATTACATTCCTAATCATTGGACTATTACATGTTACCTATGAAGTTTGAGTTGTGTTATTCATGTCCATAATTCTGCATGAACCCTATAAGTCGAGCAGTCTTGAAACGAGAAGTATCTTTGAGTCCTTGAATTGAGTAGTTCAAGCTAATAAATTCCGCATGAACCTTCAGAGTTGAGCATTCTTGAAGTGAGTAGTATTATTGAATTTCTTGAGTTCCAAGTATTGAGTTCTATCTATAGTTATTGAAAACCTTGCATTGAGTCGTTCACGTCCAAAATTCGGCATGAACCATATTTTAAGAAGTCTTTTTCAAATGTTTTAAGTTTGTTTTAAGGCTTAAGTTTTGAGTTCAGTAAAGAATAAAGTTGAAGTTCATTTCTTCAAAAAGTATATGGGGACTAAGTATTCCCAAAGAGATTTAAAATGTTTTCACATTTAAATAAAGACGGAAATTGAGATTTCCAAAGAGCCTTCGGGCTAGTTTTCAGAGAAGAGTAATCACTTTCTAATTGAATCAGGAGGGGAAACTTTGGTTTCCAAGATAGCCTTTGAGCTAAGTTTTTGAGCATTAATCTCAAATCACAGAAAGAAGTATGTTTTTAAAACATAAAGAGCTAATATAATGTAATATTTTTGGGAGTAGTATTGAGCACCGATGGGGAAGAGTTCATACAACTATCAGCCCCCTTAAAACATGTAGCCATCATAGGTAGAAAAGGGTCATACTTTTTAGATAAATCCTTTTTGCATAGACTAGTGGATCCACTTAGTATTTCAGGTTCTATACCTTTGGCTGGGTATAGGATGCGTTGGCAGCGTGCGGAAGATCGCTGTATCATCACAATAGCTTTTATGTGATGGTTGTCAGTTAGAGAAACTCCCACAGCAGTATTTGCATGGTTCCTCAAGGGGTTCTACTTAGTATGAATGGGGGTATGGGATTTCATTCATGCATTGCGCAAGTAGACTTTGAGAGGGAGCATGGTATGTCTTTTATGATATTATGATTATGACTTAACATCATGTTTTAAACATTTTTCCTTTTCTTTATATTGCACTTGTTGTAAACTGCTTTATATTGAAATGAGTTCAGTTATGTTGAGTTGAGTTGAGCCACGTAAGTTCTTTAGTTTCTTTCAAATTCTTTCAAGCCTATGTTTCCCTTTTATCAAAGTTCAAGCTTATGTTTATGCTTAAGAATTCCCTTTACATGCTCGTACATTCCACATACTAAGCCATTTGGCCTGCATCTTCTCATGATGCAGACACAGGTATTCAGGAGCATCAACAGGAGCTTCGTTGATACATCCGAGAGTTCAAGTTAGCTATGGTGAGCCTCCTTGCTTTCGGAGGATTTCATTACCTTTTAGTTATATCAGTTGTTAGGATGTTGTAGGTCTTGTCCCAACTTCTATCTTTATCAGTTAGAGGCTTCATAGATAGTCAGTATAGTTGATAAGTCTGTATCATTTATTTTATTAAATGTTTTAAAAGCTTAAGTTGCTTATTTTATAGCGAGTTGAATAATTTATTTTATTTGGAGTTGTGTTTTGAGTTAAAGCTTTCTATTTAAGTTGCATGAATATTTATTCAGTTTTTAAGCTTTGCATGTTTAATTTAGTCTTCTGCTTGTGGTCAGTCAGGACGAGGGTTCACTTAGGAACCAGCAATGGTTCTTTAGTGCCGACCACGTCTAGAGTGTAGACTCGGGTCGTGACAATCTTGATATCAGAGCACAGAGTTTAAGTGTCCTAGGGTCTCTATGAAGCCGTGTTGGTAGGATCTTGTTTATGGTTGTGAGGGCCCCGCTTCTATAAATGAGGAACTACAAATATTTAAGAAAAGTTTCCTTTCTTTCATACTCTTAATCGTGCAATAGAGCTATGTCGTAGAGACTTATTCTAACTCGTGTGTTCTCCTATTCCTTCGACTACCCATCATACTAGAGGTGGTTGAAAAGCAGAGTTAGTTCTTTGTCGATGAGTTGTTCTTAGCAAGAGTCTTGAGAAAGTCATGAGACTCCAGAGGGGCTTGAGAGAAGCCTAAGAGTAAGTTAAGTGTTTAGTTTCAAAGGAATGCACCCATATTCATATGAATCATATGTTTGAGATAAAAATGAGTTGTACTCTCTTCTCTAAGCCTTGTTTCAGTTGAGATCCTTATGAGAAAGTTTGTTTAGAGCTTGGAAAGTATTTTCACCTGAAAAGGTAGCATGAGCTATGAGATCATGAGCAATAGTAATGAAAGAGCCCATAGTTAGAGGAAAGTATGCATAGGTCTAGTAATCCTAGAAAGGGAGATAGTGATGAGGCAAGCTATGTTATTATAGTCATGCACCTAGTAAGTTATTAATGAAGAGTTTTCCCTTATAGTTAGACTAAGAAGTGATGAGTAGTGAAGATTCCATCATAGGAGGTTGAGCGTGTTGTAGCTAGAAAGAAGTTGGTGATGAAGTGTCATTGTGAAGGAAATGACCAAGTGTAAGTGTTGAATAGAAAAGCAAAAGTATTCATAAAGTGATAGATCTAAGCTAGGCTTATGATTTGTTTGAGAGGGTCATGATGATCATAAGGTTATAGAACTGATTAGCTAATAAGATATAGTATAGTAGGTGAGCAATCGTATTGATATTCGGGTTTAGTAATAAACATTAAGTTTGAATTTGAGATGAGTGTCATGATAAAAAAAGAATGGGAACATGAGGGTGATGATGTTAGTCTTGATATTTGATCTGGTAGACTTGACATAGAGTAAGTGAGGAATTGAGGTGATAAGCTGCAATAAATATGAGTGGTACAAGTGAGAGACCCTAACGTTTAGATAAGGGCATTTAAGTATGGCTAAGTCACAAGAGTAATAAGAGCATTAAGAGGTGTACCGATAGGGTATGTAACCAGAAGAGGTTAAGGGAAACACCTTAGAAAGAGGTCTTAGTACCGCTTATAGAGAGTTTGGTAGGCATGAGATAAACTTCTCCCAAGTGTTAGATTAAAAGAAGAGGTAGACCATTTAGAGATGATGGAATATGTCCATAGCTTTCAAGTGTTAGCTTTAGACCTAAGGGGGAGATGACAAGATGGGAAATTGAGTCAAGTGTTTGAGATTAAGATGGTAATGAATTGAAAGAGTTTGGGGGATATCTTTTAGAGGTCCTTTTTGTAATGAAGTGATGTTAAAAAGAGGAGGTTGATGTTCTTATCGTGTTAGTAATGGTGTGATAATTCAATCTAAGGTTATTAATGATGAGGAAGAAGAGGATTAGGTTTTACTAAGAGAAATAGTTAAATGAGAGCCCTTAGTTGGATCTGAAGGAGTTGGTTAATAGGAGTTTATAGAGTTGTTCGACTACTAAGCTTGAATGTGGTGGTATAGAGTAATAGTTTTAGGATGAGATTCCTTATAGAGAAGTATAAAACTCAAACCTAAGAATTAGGGTTAAACTTGAATATAGTAAGAGAATATCATTAAACTTAGACCTTAGTAAGAATAACCCATTCCATACCCAGTCCAGTCGTCATTTGAGGACGAATGATCTCAAGGGAGAGATATTGTAACACCCTAGATATTTTTTGAACTAAGACTCCAACTGTTTTTCATAGTGAGTGAGATTTTTGCAAGGAATTTAAAATTTCTTAAGTATTAAGGTCACTAGATGTAGCACCTTAAGTTCCAAAAAGAATCGAATTGGAAATAGCAAAAATCTGAAATTTTGCAAGTTAAGCTAAGTAAGAGTTTTGTGTTTACTTCAAACAACCATAACTCCTATCCCAGGATGATTTAGGTGTTCTATCAGATACTGTAGGAAAGATATTTGAATTATATTTCAAACGCCACCGAGTTTGCTTAGTTTCGATATCGTATGAGGGAGATATGTCCATTCGAAGTTGGGCTGTCTAGATAAGGAAAGTTAAAACCGGATTTTAGAGGGGTATTTCCGTCTTTTCCTTACCCAATCAGATTTAATTCATTTTTAGTAATATTTTAGGGGTTTAATATGATTAGGTTTAGTTTTATAATCCTAGTTTACGCCTAGGGTTTTAGTTGAGAGTTCAAGAAGAGAAAAGAAGAAGAGAAAAGAGGAGAAACGAGGAGATGATCAAAGCGTTTGTCGAGAGTCTTGCATTTTTTTGCAGATTTTCACCATGGGTTTAATCCCTAAGAGGTATGTAAGCTTTCATAGTGTTGGGTTTGTTCACCCACATGCCAAACATATTATTTTCAGCGAAGTTTCATTCACAAAAAGTTGAAGGTTTTAAGTTCTTGATAGGTGTTCTTGAAGTTCTTTCTAAATCTTATTGTGTTGGGTTTTTGATGATTTCTTGAGATCAAAGTGAGTGTTTTAAGGGCTGTATTGATTATATTGGAGCGTACTTATATTAAGTAATTGATTCTAAGTGATTGGGGAAGAAACCGTTCGATTCTAGGCGAGTTAGGGTGAGAAAACGAGCAAAGAAATCCGTTGCGTCTTCTGGGTTGGAGCCAGCCAGAGCACCCCAAAGTAGGTTCTGAATGTTAGGGGCTGGCGCTCCGCGCCACCCATAGCCCCAGGGTCTCTTGCCCCATCCAGTTTGCAATCAGTTGCTCCGTTTGAGTTCTTTCGAAGGGTACCTTCACTCTTTCTCGATTCTAACTAATCTAAGATACTTCTAAGCACCTAAAATCATTACTAACATGATCATAACCTTGAATTCATAATTCAACTTCAAGGTAGAGTTGAGAGTTAGGTTTTGAGAATTCTTTCGAACATTCTAAGAAAGTCCCTTTAAGTTATTTTGTGGAGTCTTCTACAACTTCTAGTAATTTGTTTGAAGACTCGAGCAAGTGAGTATGAGAATGAGGAGAATGTATTTATGATTATACTTTGTCATCATGAGATCTTTCATAACATGAACCATAACTCTTGAATTCATAATTCACATTCAAGAGAGAGTTAAGAGTAGAGTTCAAGAAAGCCTTTGAGTTCAATTGTGAATCCTTTGAGATCCATAATCGATTTGAGTTAAATTTTGAGAAAGGAATTATGAGAATGAGAAGAGTTGTATCATGAGTTCCATAATTTTATGTAGACCTACGAGTCAAGTCGTTCATGTCCATAAATTCTGCATGAACTCCATAAGTTGAGTATTTATCAGAGGAGTAATATCTCCATGTCCTAAGTCTTAAGTATTGAGTTTCTAACCCATTTGAGATTACATTCCTAATCATGGGACTATTATATGTTATCCATGAAGTTTGAGTTGGGTTATTCATGTCCATAATTCCGCATGAACCCTATAAGTCGTGCAGTCTTGAAACAAGAAGTATCTTTGAGTCCTTGAGTTGAGTAGTTCATGCTCATAAATTCCGCATGAACCCTCTGAGTTGAGCATTCTTGAAGTGAGTAGTATTATTGAAGTTCTTGAGTTCCAAGTATTGAGTTCTATCTATGGTTATTGAAAACCTTGCATTAAGTCGTTCATGTCCATAATTCGACATGAACTATATTTTAAGAAGTCTTTTACAAATGTTTTAACTTTGTTTTAAGACTTAGGTTTTGAGTTCAGTGAAGAGTAAAGTTGAAGTTCATTTCTTCAAAAAGTATGTGGGGACTAAGTATTTCCAAAGAGATATAAAATGTTTTCACATTTAAATAAAGATGGAAATTGAAATTTCCAAAGATCCTTCGGGCTAGTTTTAGAGAAGAGTAATCACTTTCTAAATGAAGCAAGAGGGGAAACTTTGGTTTCCAAGATAGCCTTTGAGCTAAGTTTTTGTGCACTAATCTCAAATCACAGAAAGAAGTATGTTTTTAAAATATAAAGAGCTAATATAATGTAATATTTTTGGGAGTAGTATTGAGCACCGATGGGGAAGATTTCATACAACTATAGCCCCCTTGAACCATGTAGCCATCATGGGTAGAAAAGGGTCATACTTTTTAGATGAATCCTTTTTGCATAGACTAGTGGATCCACTTAGTAATTCCGGTTCTATACCTTTGGCCGGGAATAGGATGCGTTGGCAGCGTGCAGAAGATCGTTGTACCATCACAATAGCTCTTATGTGAAGGTTGTCGGTTAAAGAAACTCCCACAACAGTATTTGCATGGTTCCTCAACGGGTTTTGCTTAGTATGAACCGGGGTATGGGACTTCATTCATACATTGCACAAGTAGACTTTGAGAGGGAGTATGGTATGTCTTTTATGATATTATGATTATGACTTAACATCATGTTTTAAACAGTTTTCCTTTTCTTTATATTGCACTTGTTTTAAACTGATTTATATTGAAATGAGTTCAGTTATGTTGAGTTGAGTTGAGCTAGGTAAGTTCTTCTGTTTCTTTCAGATTCTTTCAAGCCTATGTTTCCCTTTTATCAAAGTTCAAGCTTGTGTTTATGCTTTAGAATTCCCCTTACATGCTCGTACATTCCACGTACTGAGCCATTTGGCCTGCATCTTCTCATGATGAAGACATATGTATTCAGGAGCATCAACAGGAGCTTCGTTGATACATCCGAGAGTTTGAGTTAGCTATGGTGAGCCTCCTTGCTTTCGGAGAATTTCATTTACCTTTCAGTTATATCAATTGCTAGGATGTCGTGGGTCTTGTCCCGACTTCCATCTTTATGAGTTAGAGGCTTCATAGATAGTCAGCATAGTTGAGAAGTCTGTATTATTTATTTTATTAAATGTTTTAAAGACTTAAGTTGCTTATTTTATGGCGAGTTGAATAATTTATTTTATTTGGAGTTTTCTTTCGATTTAAAGCTTTCTATTTAAGTTTCATGAATATTTATTTAGTTTTTAAGCTTTGCATGCTAAAGTTAGTCTTCCGCTTGTGGTCAACCAGGATGAGGGTTCTCTTGGGGACCAGCAATGGTTCTTGAGTGTCGGCCATGTCCAGGGTGTAGACTTGGGTCGTGACAAAATAAGCTCCCTCTCGGGAAACTTACCCTATTTCAAATGGGTTCCTCTCAGACACCCATTTTCCGCATGAAGACTAGCCTACGCCTTACCCCACTCACTCTCTCGAGCTGAGTGTTAAAATATGGGACTAGGTCTCACCCTCTCGAGCTGAGTTTTAGGATATGGGACTAGGGCTCACCCTCTCGGGCTGAACCTCATGTCAATCCACTCCTTAGGCCATCAGTCTAGTGGTCTTGGTTTCGCGACCTCTCTCTCGGGCAAGCCGAAAACACATGGGTGGCTTTGTCTTTGCAACTACAAACCTATTAAATTAAACCACAACCACTAGGTGAAATCACCATTAAAATACATCTAACTTATCAATAAGCAAGACCCAATATATTTGCTAAATCACACCCCAAGAATGGGGTTTTTAGCCACACATCAAAAGATATAAATTTATACCTAAATGAGTTTGCATTCAAATGTTTATGAAGATTTAAGTCTTGTTACAGGCCAAGAATGAAGGATCCAAGAGACCCAACTCTAAATCTGGAAGATGAAACCCTCTTCTTCTTCAAGTTTCCAAAACCCTCTCAAACCTAGAGCAAAAATATCAAAAAAATAATATTCTATTGTGAAAATTATAATAATTGTCCAACTCTCTAAAAATTAATAAAGAGTTTAGTATTTATAGACTTCAGAAAATAGAGTTGGCGGATCGCTTGGCGAGGTTAGTCGGAATCGCTGATTAACTCAGCGATTCGCCCTTTGGTGTAGTTTGTCGCCGTCTTGCACTAGCCTTCAGCATCGTCGTGCTCTGAGTCATTGGGCGACATAGTACTACTTCGCGAAACTATTCGGCGAACCGCTGACTTCTCCTTTCATCGCCTTTTTGATCCTGCTCCTTCAGGGCTTCGCGTATTGTAACAAAAGGCAGAGTTCGTCCCTTCGGCGAATCGCCAAGCATGCTTGGCGATGCTCAGACTTCAGCTTTTTCATTCTTTTTAGCCTTTTTGTTCCTTTTTGCGCCTAAGTGTCCATGCTTCTACTAAAACTTCAAATACCTAAAACTTAGGTGTTTTCATCAGATATTTAGAATAAATAAGCATTTGAGGACACTATTTCTATTAAAATAAATCCCTAAATGAGTCCAATTTGTGGACTCATCAATGAGGTGCAACAGATTTTCTTTCCAAAGCCAGATTACACTAAAGGTATCCGACGGTCCATTGGTGTCCCTGCAATGAAAAGATATTTAAGAGAAGAAACAAATATAGACAAAGATGATGAATCAAAGAAGACGATTCTTCAATCATCAATTGCGAATATCAAGCGTAATACATGTTTATTAATTTGTCACCAACTTGACAAGATTCAACAGTTAATAATGAGAAAATGTGGTCGGTGCATCATATTATTGCTACTGACGTTTTCAAAGGAGATAGAAAAGAAGTTGTTGATGAAGCATGGAGGAATACCATTTGGCAACCATGTGTGGAGATTGTAAAAGGATTTCTCAAAAATGATGATCACAATATTATTATTGAGTGAACATAAACTATCATTATCTCTATCTTGAGTTATTTTGTTTCTTCGGCACTTTAAGTTTGGACCTATTTTGTACAATTTGTATCGCATTACAGATATATATACTATATGACCCTTCTTTCTATATATATTATTCTTGTCTGTAAAAACGTTGTTATTTATAGAGCAAATATTTATTTTAAGTTCTGATACAAGCCCAAGCCCCAAGTCCAAGTCCAAGTCTTCTATATTTAATATATATAAATATAAATACATACTTACACACTTACATGAGATCATTCATAATGTCAAGGTAATAGAGTGAGATAATAAATGACCATAAATGTTTGGGAAGATTCAACCCTAAAAGAATTTGAAAGAACAGAACTCTTAACTCCAAATTTAAAATTGTTACATAGATAAAGAAGAGAAAATAGTAAATTTTCAATCTATCGGTAATGATCATTTAAGGAAATATATTCTACCTAATTCAATCATGGTGATGGAAGATTGATTCAATAAAATCTTTATCTATTATTACATGCTGCACAAGTTAATATAAATACTCGTAATTGAAATAGTTATCGATAGTTGTTCCCTTCACTCTAATGGAATTAGACTTTACACTTATGATGTGTTGTTAAATAGTGTAAGAATTGACGCATTATCACTGTAATATATTCCTTCTGAAATATTATTGAGGCTTAATCACCAAAATTCAAGGTGACCTATCTGTATATTTTTTCAAGAACTATTCGCATCTAAAAAGATAATTTGGTATACCAATTAATAAGTTCATAATCACATTTTTACTATAAAAGTCTAGTTGTATGTGATCTCCTAACAATGTACTTCTAATAACTTTATCCTAAAATATTTAATAATAATTACCAAAATTCAAGTTGACATATCTATAAATTTGTCAAAAGTCATTCTTATCCTATAAGATATCAGTAATTCTGAATATGGTATGTCAATTAATAAGTCCACAAAAAGATTTTACTATAAAAGTTGAATGCAATTTCTTTTATAGCCACCATCAAGAAAAATATTTCTTTTTTTTTACATAGTATATTCCATCTCAAGCAAGGTTTCTACTTATTAACTTTATATTTATAAGACTTTTTAATGTCTGACTGTATGCATGAGTAGTTTTCATGAGATTATATGCTATTGTAAACTAATTATTATTTCAATTTTATTTTATGTGTAGCTAACATGAATACTTTCATCAACAATAACAGGTTCAACAAGAAGAAAGTGGTGTTCATAATGGGACAACAGGAACGGGAAAATCCCGTTTCTCTATTGACCTTGCCACCCATTTTCGAGGAGAAATAATCAACTTGGACAAAATGCAAGTATATAAGGGACTTGAAATTGTTACAAACAAGATCACACACACTTTAGAAACTAGGTTTACGACACTATTTATTAGGTATATATATTTATTTCCAATAATATTTATATAAAAAACTACAAGAAAAATGGCTAATAGGGACCAGAAAAACGGTCCCTAAAAGTCCCA
Source organism: Solanum pinnatisectum (assembly GCA_035578085.1). Taxonomy (NCBI): domain Eukaryota; kingdom Viridiplantae; phylum Streptophyta; class Magnoliopsida; order Solanales; family Solanaceae; genus Solanum; species Solanum pinnatisectum. Next base: position 341,339 of record JAWPEI010000066.1, read on the forward strand.
TTCTAGTCCCTAAATACCAATAGGGACAGGAAAAACCCGTCCCTACTGGCTTCGTCGCTAAATACCTATAGGGACGTGATTTCGTACTGGTCCTTCAAATGCTTTTACGACTAGTATAATTCTAGTCCCTAAAACCTTTTAGTGACCACATTTCTGGTACTTAAACACTAATTTCAAGAATAGCTGAACTAGTCTTTAATACCTTTTGGGACCAAATATCTGGTCCTTAAAGAGTTTTAAGGACTGAAGCAATACTCGTCCCTCAAGTGACTTTACATTCTTGCCACAAATAATTTATTTATAATATGATATTAAAGACGATAATACATGATGCTTATTTTCAAAGATATTATAAAATTTTAAATATAGATAATCAAATGCATATAAATGAAATTATCGATCGTATTACTTAAAACAATAGATTACCATGGCATGTGCAGAATGAATTACAAAAATATAGTCACAATACTATATTTACACAACTCATTAGCAAAAAAAGCTAACATCTCTAAATATATAATGAAATGTTTTGCCAAACTATCCAAGCGAACGATGACTGATTTGACAAAACTTGTTTAATGTTTTCAAACTTGCATCTCGACTTGTAAACGAAAATATCCAAATCCTTTGGAACTTACAAAATAAAATTTGCTTAGAAAAAAGAATAATTACATAGCCAAATCACACAATATACTTAAGTGTAGACAAGAAATAAGATATTGCAATCTGGATTTTTTGTTCCTAGTTACTCTGCAACTTCCATTAATACAACATATTTCCATAACAAAAGAAGAAAATTTGATAAAGTTACTGCTAATACTCAATCATACATAAGATTTCAAGCAACATAAAAATATGTAATGACAAGGAATAGGAACAAGAAGGACAATGAGATGAACAAGCGCCATGGGAAAACAAAAGAGGAAAGAAAGGAAAAAATTTATAGTTCTTTTCAACAATATGAAGTACTTTTTCTATAATAAGAGTAACATATATAAAAGAAAGACCTTAGAAAGGAAACAAGAGTAGAAAAATACCTGAGGAAATCCGAAAGCACAAGAGTAGACATTAGAGCTTAACACAGGTAAACTAGAAGTCCATATCAAGCAGCAGCTATCGAAGAGCTAGAATCATAAGAAAAAAAGTACGGTGATATGTCATGATATGAAAAATTTGAATGATGAATGATAGCAGTACAAACAACAATAGTTGAAACAAACGAACTAACTTTGCTATAGTTTGCTTTGCAAAAGTTAATTCTTGCATTAGGCGTTTTAGTCTTTGAAATTTGGCCTAAGGTTGACTTTGGTCAACATTCTTGGAAAACGCACTTGGATGAAAATTCTGTCAGCACGGTTAGCTCCAGAATGTTGAGTTTGATCTAGAACAACCTTTCATTCGATTCCCGAGGCCTCCGGGCTCATTCTTAGCCCCTCGGTGGATTTTGGTTAAAATGACTTTTGGAAGTGGGACCCACTTTTTATCGAGATGACCTCTGAAGGAAATTTTGACTACGCCGTTGAGTCTAGAATGTCAAATTTAGTAGGGTAGCATATCTATTTTATTTTTATTAGGTTCCGAACGAATTCCGAGCACCCCGTTGGAGACTTTGAAGTATATAGCCAAATTAAAGCTGAAATCTGGTGCTGCTGAAATCTAGTGCAGCTGAAATCTGGTGCTGCACTAGATTTCAGCTTTGGTTATATACTTCAAAGTCTCTGACGGGGTGCTCGAAATTCGTTCAAAACCTGATAAAAATAAAACAGATATGCTACCCTACTAAATTCGACATTCTAGACTGAACGGCGTAGTCGAAATTTCCATCAGAGGTCATCTCGATAAAAAGTGGGTCGCACCTCCAAAAGCCATTTTAATCAAAATCCACCGAGGGGCTTGGAATGAACCCGGAGGCCTCGGGAGTCGACGAAAGGTTGTTCTAGACCAAACTCAACATTTCGGAGCTAACCACGCTGACATAATTTTCATTCGAGCGCGTTTTCCAAGAATATTGACCAAAGTCAACCTTAGGCCAAATTTCCAAGGCTAAAACGTCTAATGATCCAAACTAGCATCGAAGGCCTTGATACTCGTGCCAACTATGCTACTAGCCTAATTTGGTCATTCCGGAGCTGATGGAACCGTCAAAATTCTATTCTGAGGTCATCATCTTGAACTTTTGATAAAAAATGATCGTTCAAGGTTCATAAGCTCCAAAACACTAAAACTCGCACCAAAACCAAATGAATGACCAGGTGACCGAATTGTCAGTCCCAGCAAGTCATAAATGAATTGGGGTTGCTACAGGAAAATGTAACTTTTCTTGGGGTCTTTGAGTTCTCTTTCCTACGAATTAGGTCCAAAAATAAATCACCTCTTCAATTATATAGGTTAAATATTTTACTGCCAAACAACACAACTATTTTAATGTCAGCATGTCTTCTACATTGGCCAAGATAAAGTCTTTAACAACAAATCTATGGATGCTGGAAAATATTTTGTGCTTCCCAAATGAAAAGAGATCCCAACATAACTACTTTAGATCTAGTTTTCCTACTTAACTAAGCACCTCAGTATCGATATAAATGCATTGTGCAGCCAATAAAGTAAAAGTTTTGGCTATTTAGCAATTTATCTAAATGATTTAAAGTTGTAACTTCTCATTTCTCTCAATATGCCAGTTCTTCTACAAATTAAAATCTATCCAAAATATTCACCTCAACTTATCAAGAATTATTTCAAATCAGTGTCCATAATATATCTTTATCCTATTCATCAGCCCTAAGTTCTACAAATTTCTGTTGTGTATTACTTCTTAGCATGCACTTTCTCTTCCATAATGAAACACACATTTAATAACAACTCTCAATCCCATTAAGTGTTTTTTCATAAAATTTATATTTGTATACAATGACTGCTATGATTCATTTAATAACAATGTTGATGTACTCTTTCTTACTTGTCATAACAGCTCTTGAGGTGAGAAAAAGGTAAGAAATTTCATGTGTCGTTAAGTAGATTTGGAACAAATGACTCTTATGGCTAGTTGTAGGATTCTATTCCAAGTACAAGCAATCATTAACTTTACAGATTTCTCAATGTAAATGCATAGTTGATTCTACTATATTCTTGTTCGAACAGCTTCGCTTAATAAGAAATGTTGTGCTTTGAACAAAAAAGAGATAGAATAACACTATAGAAATTAATCGAATACGCTAGTTAAAAGTAAGCTTGAATACATGTCTATTGCTGCCGCATTCCATTATTGTTTCAAGGGTTCTCAAGATCAATAATATAAGAGAAAAAATCACATTTAAATTGTATGCAGGGTATAATTTTCTAATTAATCATCCTAGCTTTTCTGTTGGCTAGATCTATTTTTTTGTCTTTGTAATACTTTTACAATCTATATTTAACCACTCAGATGGTGATTCCCAATCAACTACAACTTAGACCCATAATGATAACCACAAGTTTATCATAGATAACAACAAAAGGAAAATAAAAATTTATACTATAGAACCTCTGGGAAAAGACTAACCCATACCCTTAAACATGAACTTCCATCATCATCACCACAGAAATTCATGAATCGCAACTGAAAATGGTATTCCACCTTAAAATGCATTTAATCAAATACCCTAATGTAAGTGGGAGCTTACCATAGTGAAATGAAGAAGTGCATATATATGAAATTGATGATACGTAGATTTCCTTCATTTTGAGAAATCGCTGATGCAACGGTCTGTGTCTCCAAAAATATCGAGCAATTCAACAAATACCAAAGATCTAGGGACTCCTATATGGACAAAAAGAACTAAGATCTCATCCATGAATGGAGCTGTCAAAGAGTAAATCATGGTTTAGAGAGGCTAAATGTTCAGATTAGGGTTTGAGAGAAGAGGATTTAGGGCTCGACTTTCCGATGGAAATTATTTTGTGAGGAAGCATTCTTTGTGATGAAATAAAGTTACAGGGGTTTTGAATTTTGATTTCTTTTTTGAAGCCAAAAGTAGAATGGGCCTTTTTTGTCCACTCAATTTAGATTTAGGACCAGATCTCAATTACTTTAGGACAATATTTTTTCCCTTCTCTAACTAATTAAGAATTAACTACCGGAAATAAATCTTGTCCTTATTAGTATAGTTTAAAAGACCAATTTTTTAACTCGTCTCTAAATTTTGGTCTCTAAAGACCCATTTTCTTGTAGTGAAATAACTACCTAGATAATTTAATAGTAGTAATTGTAGATTCTAGTGGAAATATACTTTACTACTAAAAGATTATTTATTCTAATTCTGATAAAGTTAATTTGATCACATTTTCTTAGGTGAAATTGAGCCAAATTCCGACTTCACAGCTAAAGATTTTTATTTGCAAGCTATTGTCTACATAGAAATTTTTTTGAAGACTCAACGTGTTCCAATTATTATTGGAGGGTCAAATTCGGATATTGAAAAACTTGTGGAAGACCCTGTTTTCATGTTCAAATATAAGTATGATGCTTGCTTTATTTGGATTGATGTAGAGAAATTAGTAGAGTTGACATGAGGGTTGATGAAATGGTCAATGCAGGTAATTTTTGTAATTGTTTTATATATCAAACAACATATAATCATGCATCTAGCTAAAAACTTTTCTTATATAATTTTCTTAATAATATTTTTGGTTATCAAATCTATGTTCCACTAAATAAAACTCTTCTTAAATTTATGTTGCATACAGGGCTAGTGGATGAGGTGCGACAAATTTTAATTCCAGATACAGATTACACCAAAGGAATCCGACGGTCCATTGGTGTCCCCGAAATGGACAGATATTTAAGAGAAGAAACCAATAAAGATGAAGATGATGAATAAAAGAAGACAATTCTTCAATTGTCAATTGCGAATATAAAGCGTAATACTCGTTTATTAATTTGTCACCAACTTGTCAAGATTCAACGGTTAATAAATGACAAAAGGTGGTTGGTGCATCATATTATTGCTACTGACGTTTTCAAAGGAGATAGAAAAGAAGTTGTTGAAGCATGGAGGAATATCGTTATGCAACCATGAGTGGATATTGTGAAAAGATTTCTAAAAAATGATGATAACAATATTATTATTGAGTGAACATAAACTATCATTATCTATATCTTGAGTTATTTTGTCTCTTCAGCACTTTAATTTTGGACCTATTTTGTACAGTTTGTATCGCATTACAGATATATATATATATATATATATATATATGATATGACTCTTCTTTCTATATATATTATTCTTATTTGTAAAAACATTGTTATTTATAGAGCAAATATTTATTTTAACTTCCGATCCAAGCCCAAGCCCCAAGTCCAAGTCTTCTATATTTAATATATATTAATATAAATATGTACTTACACAATTATATGAGATCATTTGTAATGTCAAGGTAATAGAGTGAGAAACTAAATGACCATAAATGTTCGAGATGATTCTACCCTAAAAGAATTTGAAAGAATAGAATTCTTAACTTCAAATTTAAAAGTGTTACATAGACAAAGAAGAGAAAATAGTAAATTTGCAATCTATCGGTAATGATCATTTAAGGAAATATATTCTACCTAATTCAATCACATGTTGGAAGCTTGATTCAATAAAATCTTTATCTATCATTACATGCTGCACAAGTTAATAAAATACTCGTAATTTAAATAGTTATCGATAGTTGTTCCCTTCCCTCTAATGGAATTAGACTTAACACTTATGACATGTTGTTAAATAGTGTAAGAATTGACACATTATCATATGAATATATTCCTTCAGAAATATTATTGAGTTCTTTTTACAATCCTTTTGAAATCGATCTTTTCGTCAATTCTGTGTGTGATCTCATAACAATGTATATCTAGAAACGTCATCCTAAAATTATTTAAGATTAATCCCCAAAATTCAAGGTGAAGTATCATTATATTTATTCAAGAACTGTTCTCATCCAAAAAGATATTAATTATTTATATATATATACACACACACACACATATACATTTAATTTGGTATATTAATAAGTTCATAATCACATTTTTACCACAAAAGCCCAGTTGTATGTGATGTAATGACCCGTTAGGTTATTTAGGGCACTAGGACTATTTTGACTCTTCTCGTAAAATTTTAAATATTAATTTTAACTATTTGGTAACTACGATTATTTAGTTAACAAATATTTATTAAGTAATTAATATAGTTGAAAGTAATGGGCCACTTGGCCCATATATTGAATTAAGTTAAAGGGGTGATTGGCATAACAGAAATAACAAATTGTGGCAAAACATGTATGAGGGAAAAGAAACAGCATGCTTCAGGTAAAGGTTTTTCGTTGTGCTTTATGTAATGCATATGATGATTGTTACAGTGGGTGGGAATAATAGGTATATGGTTGGTGATAAGGAATGTAGGGATGAGCTCTTACTAGCTGCAATTTTTGTACTTATTAGGGTAGGAGACAATACAATAGTGGATATTAATTTCAAGGTTTAATGTTAGATAAGGGTAGATTGATGATTGGACAAATCCAAGTAATGAATTGGTGGTATTGGAAAATTAATGTACGGCTAGGTGGCGACCTTTATGTTATTTTTTCTTTTACTTTTCGTTTCTTTCCAGGGAGTAGTTACAGGGTAGTTGTTTTCCTTATTTTGGATTTTCTTTCCATGATCATTAGATTTGATACAAGTTTTGACAAAGTAAATCCAGTAATTAATTATAGGTATATTGTATTACGTGAACAACATTAATGTTATGTATTTGGAGGATTTAAGACTTAACTCTAGGCTTGAGATTTAAGAAACTGATTATATATATTTAGATGAGTTTTTGTGTATAGGATAATCGTATAGGAGTGGGTGATGGGCTAATCATTGGCAAAACAAGGTTTTGTACAGAAATGGGACTCTATGTATTTCTGCTTGTTTATTACTATTATTATTGTTTTTTTTTTGTCGTGGTTAAGGCTACAGGTTCTGTAACTAGTGGTTTAAAATTCTGGAAATTTCTTATAGTTATTACTTTATTGTTGTAGTTTTAATATAGGTAATCAAATTTTGGTTATCTATTTGTATTATATAAATATCATTAAAATTATGATATTTTGGTAAATTTAGATTTAACCCTAGGCTTAAACTTTAGGAATATGAGACTTGACGTATTTAGTTGGCACCAATATTTATGAACTTAATTATAGATTAGGGTGAGTTTTTGGATCTAGGCTAGACCTATAGTAATACGGGTGTCTATTGCTTACGAAGATTGCATATTTGATAGATTAGGAACGTTATGAAGCTTTACGAAAAGGAAAGACAAAATCTTGAAGATTCGTGACACGTGTTCGGGATTCAAGGTATGTTAAGACTTCCTAGACTTCGTTGAGGGACATTTTCTAATTGAAGATTAAAAATGAAATGGACAATGGGTAAGGATTAAAGATGGGGGTCTCGTACCAATGGTGTGACAAACATTGGTACGAGTACCTGTGCTATTAAAGGGAAAGTTTATTACTATAATATGATTGATTGTAATTCGAGAATGCCAAAGCATATGGGCATTAGCTGATGTATTTAGTGACTTGATTTCTTTTGTGTGTTTGTGTTTCTTTATTGAACTCGTATAATTGTGATAATTGAGGTGATTATATGTTATAGTGACATTTAATTCATTGAAATGTTGATGTCACGCCCCGAGCCTACACCTTGGACGTGGGTGGCACTCGAGAACCATTGCTGGCCCCAAGCGAACCCTTGGCCTGGTTACTTACTCAGCAGATGACTTAACTCATGAAGAAAAATACTTTTAAAAGTAAACTGAACTGCTCAATAAACACTTAGAATGCATCAAGATAACATTCACTGGCCAAAAATGGCAACTCAAGTCTCAACCATTAAAACAGGGAATCGAAACTCAAGAACAAACATCTGACTGTCTATGAAGCCTCTAAAACAACTGAGATGGATGTCAGGATAAGAACCCCGATCATCCTAATAAATGAAATACTAAAAGCAAATAATAACAAGGGAGCCCTCCAGGAAGCAAGGAGGCTCATCAACTGACTCTGAATGCTCAATTAGATCAACGAGGTGCTGGATGATGATCCTGGTTACCTGTGTCTGCATCATAATAAGATGCAGGCCAAATGACATCAGTGCATTGAATGTACGAGTATGCGAGGGGAATTCTAAAACAAGACATAAGCTTGAAAGGAACTGAAGAACTTACCTGGCTCAACTCAACTCAACTCAACTCAACTAATTTCAATATAAAGCAATGTAAATAAATGCAGTATAAAGAAAAACTTTAAAACATGGTTTCAACTCTGTGTATTTATAAATACAATAATAACTTTGTATGTATGCAAAGATACAATATGAACTCTATTTGTATATGAAAATACAAATATTTCTGATGTATATAAAAATACAAAATACTGTTATGGGAGTTTCTCTAACCGACAAGCATCACTTAAGAGCTATCGTGATGATACAACGTTTTGCCTCACGCTGCCAGGGCTGTCCTATACCTTGCCATGAGTATAGAACTTGAACTACTAAGTGGATCCACTAGTCTATGCTAAAAAAAGCACTAAGGAATCATCTAAAAAGAATGATCCTTTTCTACCCATGGTGGTTACATAGTTTATGGGGGCTGTGAGTTGTCTGAACTGTCCCCCATATCGGTGCTCAATACTACTCCCAAACTATGATACTAGCTCTTATGTTTTAAAAAAAACATACTTCTTTCTGTGATTTGAGATAATTGCTAAAAAGCTTAGCTCAAAGGATCTTCTTGGAAATCAAAGTTTCCTCTCTTGCTTAATTGTGAAAGCATTTACTCTTTAACTGAAAACTAGCCCAAAGGCTCTTTACTGAAAAAGTAGCTCAAAGGCTCTTAAAAATCAAAGTTTCCTTTCTTTCTTAAATTTGAAAAACATTTTACTCTTTGGAAAACATAGTCCCAATATACTCTTTTGAAGAAACGAACTTCAAACTTTACTCTTTACTCAACTCAAAACTCAAGTCTTAAAACAAAGTTAAAACATTTGTAAAAGACTTTTGGAAGACTCTATGAACTTCTTTTGACTTAGCTCTTAAATTCTCTTGACTTGACTCTTAACTTCTCTTGAATTGAATTATGGATTCAAGGATTATGATTTGTGATAGGAAAGATCTCATGATGTTTAGGAGTATTTTTAGATAGTTAAACATGAGAAAAGATAAAGAAATCACTGTTTGGAAGCAAGTTCGCGATGCGGAGATGCATTTAATTATTTGGTCGCGAAATAAATTTTGAGGCAGAACGGTTCGTGACTGCTCCGTGATGCGGGAGAGAATTTTCAAATCCTGAGGAATAGATCTGCGACGTGGACTTGGTACCTATATTTGCCCGACTTGTTCCTTCTTCATTTTCTAACCCCAATTCACCTAAATTCGATTCTTTTTCTCAAATCATCTTTAGATTCAGATACCTAGAAAATGTACCCAAGAACCTAACTCAAAACAACTCTAAAATCGACCTTAAACTCTCAAGAACTCCTCAATCTCATCCCAAATTCAAGAACGAAAGCAATTCAATAATACAACTCAAGAACATCAAAGTCTCAATCTTTTTGGAAGAAAATAATACTGAAATAAACATGTTTGGTGCATGGGTGAATGAACGCCAATGCTATGTGAACTCACATACCTCGTAGGGATCACCCCTTGACGAAATCCAAGATCAATCTTGAACGATCTTGACGAATCTTGCTCCTTCTCCTCTTTTCTCCTCTTCTTTTCTCTTCTCTCAAAACCCTAACTCTTTTCCCAAAACGTAAACTGAATCCTATCATATTTGACACTAATTAATTACCAAAAAACTAAATTAAGTCATGGGGGTATGGAAAAGACCATAATGCCCTTCTAAAATCTGGATTGGACATTTCCTATTCAAACAATCCAACTTAGAATGGTCATATCTCTCCCATACAAACTCGGAATCACGCAAACTCAAAGGCGTTAGAAAGATTATTCTAAGAACTTTCCTATGATATCTAGAAACACACCTAACTCATCCTGAGCTAGAAGTTATGGTCATTTGAAGTTGACCAAAAACTCAACATTAACACACTTAAAAATTTCCAGATTTTCTTTATATCTTCTAAAAATGACTATTTCCTCCCTTTAAACTCCCTTTTAGTTCTTTCTAGTTATGGGGTGTTATAGTTATATCATCTATTCTTTTATTAAAATCATATTGTGCACATGTATTGACATGAGATTGAGTATATGTTGGGCACGTGGAGATCGTCCGTGTTGGGGATTGTGAGATGTTAAGATTATAATTTGGGCACGTAGAGATCGTTCGTACAGACACGTGGAGATCGTCCGTGTCGGTATATGGACTTCACGAGTCCCCCATGGGTTATGAACTCTCGATGTATTTTTGAGGAGTATGACGTATATATGGTTGAGAGAGTACTTGGCATATGAGGCATATCATTTCATGGGGTCACATTGCATTGCATCTCATTATATCCCTCATTCTTATTGATTTTGGGCCTTTTATGGTGGTTGGACATTACGTGACATTTCATTATCCCTATTGATGGAAAGTTGGTTGATGAGTATAATGTGGACTTGTATAATTAAAGGATTATTTTCTTATATACTCTTGTCACTACTTCTTCGTTGTCGGTTTTTCGATTATCTTGGAGTTGTGGTGAGCTGCTTGGATTTTCTATGGCCCATACCTTCATCTATTGCTATTATTTAGGTTGTGTTGGTATAGGGTACTCCTTATGTTTAGACTTGTTAAATATTAGAGACTTGTATTGACTTTAGAAGCTCTTGTACTTATGACACTAAACTTGGGGTGGTAGTTTAGGTTTCTGCATTTCATACTTGTAAATGACTTAGTGTTTCAATATTATGATTTCACTTATCTTTCTACTTTAAATATTGAATTGAATTGGTAAAAGTATTGGGTTAGCTTACCTATCGGTTGGGAATAGAGGTGTCATCACGACTTGTGATTTGGGGTTGTGACAAATTGGTATCAGAGCCCTAGGTTCATTGGTCTCATGAGTACAAGAACTGAGTCTAGTAGAATCTTGTGGATTGGTGAGGAGAATTATGTTACTTATCTTCGAGAGGCTATAGGACTTTATGAAGCTTTCCTCTTTCATTCCTTATCGTGCATGTGTGGTTTGGTTTAATGTCAAAATTTCTTGGTCCATTCTTTCACCAACGGTGAGGAGACGTTTTCAAATTTGACCTCAGTGGTAGGGGATGATATTATGCGGTATAGTACATATGTTGTGTGGTTATCAAAATAACTTAGTAATGAGCATTTTGAATTTTAAGAATGAAATTGACGAGGTTTGAAATAGTAAGAATAACTTTCTCAAGTTGTGATTTAGACTGGGATACTTGAACTTCATTTGAATTTATTAGGGACAATTTTATAACTTGTATTTATGATAAATGAATAATTCAGTAATGAAATGGTATATGTTGATGTCTTGAAGAGAATTATAAGATTAGGAAGATCAATTGATCAAATAAGAGGATAGTGATTATGGTAAAGCTATAAGGAGGAGTCGAAGGAAAAAACAAACATAAAATGTGATCACTTCTAATGATATTTGAGAGAATAAGACTTGTTATAAGATTCATATGATGGATTTCCTTTTTATCCTTTGGAGTGGAAGTATACCGAAGATAATTTGATAGTTCAAGTTGGGTGTCACTGCGATCAAGTTGAAATTCATTTTTATAGAAGCCACAAGGTGGGTTAAGTCTAATATATCAAGAGATTATTAAAGGAAAAATTGGATATCAGTCAGCAAGGACATTTAAATGGAGGGTTAATGATAATTAGTGATAAATTCATATTGTGAGGAGCTGTTCAAATATTGAATTAAGGATAATTGGTATTCATTAAAAGTAAGAGGGGAGAAAGATTCTTTAGTTAAAAGATTTTGGAAGGGATACATGTATGAAGCTATATGAGGACATCTATAGAGACGTATGCCTAATATTTATGAATCTCTATGTAGATCATAGACCATTATCGTGTTGATTTGAAAAATTACATTTCTAAATAATTGATTGTATTGGAGTAATCAAGGTTGTTCAAAGTATCATTCAATATGCTCTCAATTGACTATAATTTTATTTAGAGTGTGAATCTACTTCATTTTATGCAAGTACGTACCTTATTTTGAATTTGAATATGCCTTGTGACTCTTCTCCTAAGTCTATACATATTCCTACAACTGTAGATGGTTCTTAGTGGTAGATCAATTACATCGATCTTATGTTGTTGACTTGGTAGTACATGACGCGTGGATAAACTTAATTCTTTTGAATATGAATTGGATCTCTCCGTATCATGTAATTTCAGATCATTAGGCCAAGACGGTAACCTCAGATTTGTCGACTATTCCTTAAAATTAAGTGGCAAGAAACTCTCAATATTTATCCGAAAAGGGTATTTTTAAAAATTTGAAGTCTCAATTGGTAAAAGGGAGAAAGTGATGCTTCGCCTATTTTACTTATGTTTGTGATACTAGTATTGGTAATTCTCCTTTAGAATCAGTTCCAATGGTAAAAATTCTTGAAAGTATTTCACCTGATATTGATATCGAATTTAGTATTGGCTTATAGTTGGACATTTGGCCTATTTCTATCATTTCTTATTGGATTTCTTCGGTGGAAATTGAAAGAACAATAACCAGACTTGTTGAGTAAGAGATTTATTGAATCAATTATATCTTTATGGGTGTTTCTATTGTACTCGAATTCCCTTGTTGTTATCTTCATCAGTGATATATTGGTATACTCCCGTAGTAGGAAGGATCACGAGAATCATTTGAGTATTGTTCTTTAAAATTTAAAGAAGATTAAGCTTTGTGCAAGATATTAAAGTATGAATTTTGATTAGTTCAATGACATATTTAGACCATCAGTGTTCAAGAAAGTTACTATGGTGGATCCCAAGGAGATTGAGGTAGTTCATCATTGGAAAAACATGTTTTTATTATCGATATTCATAGTTTCTTAGGTCTTGTAGATTATAATTGACGATTTGTGGAGGGGTTCTCATATATAACATCTTTATTGATTAGGTTGATCCAAAAGAATGTGATTCTCAGTGGTCTGATGAGTGTAAGGTGAGTTTTCAAAAATCTCAAAATTTTATTGACAACTACTTTGGTTTTGACTTTACCTATGTAAGGAGAGAATTTCACCATAATTTGTGATATTTCTTGGATTGATATTTGTTGGATATTGATATAGAAAGGGAAGTGATAGCTTATGTTTCAAGGCAGTTGAAAGTTCACGAGAAGAAGTATCCTACTTTTACCTTGGACTTGGCGGTTGTGGTGTTGAATTAATGTTTTGGAGACATTATCTTTATGGTTTGCATTATGAGGTGTTTCGGTATATATTCAATAATAGGAATCTAAATTTAAGACAAAAAATATGCTTAGAGTTGCTCAAGGACTATGGAATGACTAGTGTTTATCATTTGGGCAAGGCGAATGTGATAGTAGATGACTTAGGGTGAAAGACGGTGAGTATGGGTAGTCTACCTTTGTTACATGTGAGTGAGCGTCCATTGGATATGTATGTCCAGTCCTTAGCCAATAACATTGTGCAACTTGATATTTTAAAATCTGGTAGAGTTTTGGCTTACATGGAGGTTAGGTACTCCTTATTAAACAAGATTCGTGTTCGACAGTTTGGTGATGAAATTTGTGTATGAATTACGACAAGCTGTTACAAGAAGAAGTCAAGGAGGAAATTCTTGGTGGTGAGGAGTTTTAAGGATAAGGAATTTTACTATGGTCTTCAAATATATGGCTAACTAGATTGATCATGAAGGAGGCCTATAGTTGAGATATTTTATTCATCCAAAGGCTATTGAAGTGTATTTTAATTTGAAGCAATATTATCGATATTATCGTATAAAGAGGTTGGATTTGTATCTCGTGTTTAAATTGTTATCAAATAAAGTATGAACACCATAAGCATGAAAGTATGACTTAAGCTTATACTAGAGTTAAAGTGGGAACATATTGCTATGGATTTTGTGGTAGGGTTGCCACGTATCTTGTGTAGGTTTGATGTTATATGGGTTATAACGGATCGATTGACCAAGTGTACATATTTCATATCAATTCAGATTACTTGTAGTTTGGATAAGTTAGCCTAGATCTACATTCGGGAGATAGTTCACTTGTATGAATGCCCATTTTTTTATTATTTCTTCGAGGTACATAATTAACATCTCATGTCTGGATGTCTATGTAGAAGAGGTGGGTACTCAGGTGGATCTTAGTACAACTTTCCAGCTTCAGATTGATGGTGTATTTGAATGGACTATCCAGATCCCTTAGGACATGTTGCAGGAACGTTTGATCAATTTTGATAGTCATTGGGATAAGTTTTTATTTTTAGTGGAGTTTACATACCACGATAGTTACATTTGAGCATTGAGATATCATTTGAGGCTTTGTATAGTAGGAGATTCGATTTCCAATTGGTTGAGTTGGTCTATATGATGTTAGTTGTGGGGTACAATATATATTGAGAGTGTCTTTGGATAAGGTCAAGCTGATTCAGGATAGGTTCTCATGGTTCAAAGTAGGCAAAAGAGTTATGCAGATCGAAAGGTTCATGATTTGGAGTTCATGGTTAGAGAGCGGGTTTATTGAAGGTTTTACCATGAAGGGTGTGATGAGATTTTGAAAAGAGGGCAAGTTGAGCTTGAGGTATATTCATTCCTTTGATATTGTTCAACGTATAGGTGGGTGGCTTACGAGTTGGCTTTTCCACATGACTTATCAGGTGCTCATCCTATATTTTATATCTCGATGCTGAAGAAGTATCATTAGAATAGTGGTCATGTGATTTCATATGTTCGGTGATACTCGATCAAAATTTGAATTTGAGGAGGAGCTAGTAAAAATCTTAGATAGGCAAATTTGGAAGTTGAGGTGGAAAGAAATTGCTTCAGTAAGGCTTCAATGGAAGTATCTTCCAATTGAGGAGGCTACTTAAGAGTACCAATTGTATAATTAGATCAAATATCCCAATTTATTCTGTGGCAGACCCGACGCGACTTAAAGTCGTAAATAAACTCCTAAACATCCTTATTCTGCACTCTTCGACTTTTAGAGCTAACCCCAGGCGACTCTTGACAGTTTTCCACCATTCTTGAGGCTAAATGTAAGTTTTTCACTTCCCAAATCCATTTTTCGATCCATAGAACGTAATATAATGGGTAATTATCGATGGGGGAGGGTTTTGACCTAGATTCTATGGTAGAAACAACCCTATTTTAGGTGCTTGGGATAATGGGTATGATCTAGGGTTCATAGAATTTTTATAGATTTGGGTAATTAGTGATTGTTTATTGATTCCTGTGTTATTATGATTATTTTTAGACCAAGAACAAGCGGAACGAATCTGGAAAGGGAAGGATCAAGTTTCTTAGGGTTTCAAGCTTGTTTCAAGGTAGGTGATTGTTGTGATTCTATGATTGTATGATGTATATTTGTTCTTTCTTCATTATGATACATGTATATTTGTGAATGTTGCATTATTGATCACATTAATCGTAAATGAGGGTAGATGAATGATAAATGTCATGAATCATGACTTGTTTGTATGATTATGAGAATATACCTGTGATTGTGATTATGGCTTGTTGAATGGATCGGTTGCCACATTCTAGCATTGTCATGCCCCGAGCCTACACCCTGGATGTGGCTTTCACTCGAGAACCATTGCTGGCCCGAAGCAAACTCTTGGCCTGGCTTACTTACTCAGCAGAAGACTTAGACATAAGAAAGAGAATCCAATACAAGATAACTCAACATGTCTCAAACTGAACTCATAATGTTTTAAAAATAAATATTTAACTTAGCCAAGATGGCAACTCAAATATGAAAACAAGTAATAACAAAATGATGATAAATGAACTAACATCTGACCAACTATCTATGACGCCTCTAAAACAACTGAGATGGATGTTGGGACAGGCCCACGACATCCTAATGAACTAAAATGATAAAGTAATGAAAAAAGGGATCCTCCAGAATGCAAGGAGGCTCACCAACAACTCTGAAGCTCAACTGGATCAACGATGCACTGGATGTTGATCCTGGTTACATGTGTCTGCATCATAATAAGATGTAGGCCAACTGGCATCAGTACATTGAATGTACGAGTATGCGAGTTGGAATGCTAAACACAACCTAGGCTTGAAAAGAATCTCAAAGGAACTGAAGAACTTACCTGGCTCAACTCAACATAACTGATCTCATTTCAATATAAAGTAGTTTAAAAACAAGTGCAATATAAAGAAAAACTGTTTAAAACATGATGTCAACTTTGTGTGTATGCAAAGATATGTATAACTCTGAGATGTATGTAAAAATACAAATAAATTGATGTATATAAAAATACAAAATACTCCTGTGGGAGTTTCTCTAACCGACAACCATCACTTAAGAGCTATAGTGAGGATACAACACTCTACCTCATGCTGCCAAGGACCATCCTATACCTTGCTGAGGGAATATGACCTAACTCACTAAGTGGATCCACTAGTCTATGCTAAAAAGCATTAAAGGATTCATCTAAAAAGTATGACCCTTTTTTACCCATGATGGCTATAGGGTTTATAGGGGGTGTGTGTTCTCTAAATGCTCTCCCATATCGGTGTGCAATACTACTCCCAAAATATGATACTAGCTCTCTATGTTTAAAAACTTATTTCTTTGTGTGATTTGAGATAGTTGCTCAAAAACTTAGCTCAAAGGCTAATTTGGAAATCAAAGTTTCCCCTCTTGCTTAATTATGAAAGCATTTACTCTTTTCTGAAAACTAGCCCGAAGGCTCTTTGGAAATCGAGGTTTCCTTTCTTGTTTAAATGTGAAAACATTTTAAACTCTCTAGGAATACATAGTACCCATATACTTTAGAAGAAATGAACTTCAACTTTACTCTTTACTGAACTCAAAACTCAGGCCTTACAACAAAGTTAAAACATTTGTAAAAGACTTTCGAAAACTTTATGTACTTCTCTTGACTTGACTTTTAACTGATCTTGACTTGAGTCTTAACTGATCCTTGAATTGAATTATGGATTCAAGGATTGAGATTTGTGATAGGAAAGATCTTATGATGTTTAGGAATGATTTTAGATAGCTAAACATGAGAAAAGACCCAAAAATCAATATTTGAGGGTGGGTTCGCCACGTGGAGGGGTATTTAATTATTGGTTTTGAAAATGACTTTTGAGGCAAAATGATCTGTGATGGTTCTGTGACGTGAAACAATTTTTCTCAGTTCTGGGGAATGGGTCTGCGACGTGCCCCTAGGTACCCAATTTTCTTGATGAAAATTACTTCTTTGTTTTCCAGCTCTAAACCCTCTAAACTCCATGGGTTCTTTCCCAGACACTTAGAATCGATTATATGTTCAAATTACATCAGATTCTACTCAAAATCAAACTTAAAATCATGGATTCGGATCAAACAACTCCTCAACGATTTCAACAAATCAAGAATTTAATAGAACTTCAACAAACCCATCAAGAACTCTATTTCTAAGCTTTCAAGAACTTAAATTCGCTGAAATAAATCATGATTGGCATGTGGGTGAACCCAGTGCTGTGTGATCTCACATACCTTGTAGGGATCACCCCCGACAAAATCCACAAGCTAAACTCAACGATCTTGACGATTTCCTTGCTTCTCATTCTCTTTTCTCTTCTTTCCTCTTCTCTAAAACCCTAACTCTTTTCCAAAAGCGTAAAACTGACCAAGTTCAGTTTAGACCCTTAATTAATTCACTAAAATGAATTTAATTAATTGGATAAGGAAAAGACTGAAATACCCTTCAAAAATTCGGATTAGACATTTCCTTATTTGAATAGCCCAACTTCCAATGGGCGTATCTCACTCATAAAAGCTCAGATTCGTGCAATCTTGGCGGCATTGGAAAGAGAGTTCCAAGAGCTTTCCAAACATACTTAGAAGTACACCTAACTCATCATGATCTAGGAGTTATGCCCGTTTGAAATTGACCAAAAACTCATTATTTCCTAACTTAAGTAAATTTCAAGATTTTCATTCTTTCCAAAAATGACTACTTCAAATTAATAATTAGTTCATAATCACATTTTTACTATAAAAGCCCAGTTGTATGTGATCGCCTAACAAATCCTCCATCCTAAGCTATCAATCGTGGTCTTATCCTACTAAGCCAAGCTATACATGGAGGGAACAAATGCCACAACTTCTAGCTATTCTGGACTAACATGCTTTGATTCATTTTAGGTTCTTAAGTCAACCTAGAATCATTCTATGTGAGAGAACCTTTCATATCATTCTATATTCATGCATAATACCATATCTAGAATTCTACATTAGACATTGGTATCCTCATGACTCAAGTGAATCTATAAGTTCACATATTCAAGCATTTATTTGGTAGATTAGGTGAGTATAGGCCTTTCACCAAAATCAAACCTATTAGGCTTCTATTCTCTTTTAGATTTTACTCTCAAGCCTCCACATATCTAGATCATCACATTGGCTTTACTCTCAAAACCCTAGTGATCAACATTCATGACTAGAAGCCTTATACTCAAAGCTTTCTATCTTGATCTTATCATTATGCCTAGATTTCAAGGTATTTCAATCACATCCTTCATTACTAGGTGATTCTAGTCATAATTGATCATAAAGGTTCAATTCTAACTTTACATGCCAAGACAAATCATATACAATAGAGTCTAGTTCAATTCATAATTATATGATCCTAACTCTGATCAATTACTACACATGACATTGATTTAGGAAGATCACCTATGAACCTTCAACTTTGCCTCTAATGGCATAAACCCACAATTATCACATTCATCAATTTAGAATAGGGTTTACCATAGAAATCACATGAATTCATCAGAATATCACAATTCCATGTCAAGACAATCATAATTAGGTATTATCCACTAGATTGGAATCATACCCAAGCCCTACAAACAATGTAAGAACAACCCTAGCTAGAATTGGGTTTTTGATCCACAATTGGGGGATTTCTAAGAGGGCTCTTTAAGTGGAAGTACCCATAGATGAATAAGCTTAACATACCTTCAATCAAAGCGCTAAAAAAAGCTTGAATCAATGGTGAATTTGACCTACTTGCTGCCCCTCTTCTTCTTCATTACGTCTAGAGAGAGAATATTTGGAGAGTGATTTGGGAGTTCTAAGATGAATAAATTAATGAGTTAGTTTAGGGGCCTATTAAGCTTATATAGGAGGTAAATTAACTAACTAACCAACCTCCCTAATCCCCTAATTAATAACTAACTTAATTCCCAAAGCCCCAACTTAAAACAAAAACTCCAAAATCTAGCAGCATCAACGCCCAACCCATCCACTGACCGTGGATGGATCTACTAGATGTCATTTGGTCTCCTGGTTAGGGACTGAGGCTTGAAGTTGCAGGCCAGTGCAGGCCTTGACCTACGCCTATGACCTACGGGGTGTGGTCTGATCTACTGGTCGTGGATGGCCATCAGTGGTTCATCAAATTTTCCAGATTTAGGGGACTGTTTTAGGGTCCTCCTCAAGGACCCCTTGGGTGGTCCTTGGGGAGTTGTACCCGAATTTAACCGCTAAATCCCCTTTTCTATGTATGGGAACCAGTTTGCAAGTTTTAACCCTCATACGACACTCCAAAACTCTTACCAAATACTTTAGAACTCACTAGTTCAACTCACTACTTTACGGGGTGTTACATAAATTTTGGACCTATTTTGTACAGTTTGTATCGCATTAGAGATATATATATGATATTACCCTTCTTTCTATATATATTATTCTTATGTGTAAAAACATTGTTATTTATAGAGCAAATATTTAAGATTTATAAAAATATTTATTTTAAGTTTTGATGCAGGCCCAAGCACCAAGTCCAAGTCTTCTATATTTAATATATATTAATATAAATACATACTTACACAATTACATGAGATCATTGATAATGTCATGGTAATAGAGTGAGAAAATAAATGACCATAAATGTTTGGGAAGATTCTACCCTAAAAGAATTTGAAAGAATAGAATTCTTAACTCCAAATTTAAAATTGTTACATAGACAACGAAGAGAAAATAGTAAATTTCCAATCTATTGGTAATGATCATTTAAGGAAATATATTCTACCTAATTAAATCACGGTGATGGAAGCTTGATTCAATAAAATATTTATCTATTATTACATGTTGCACAGGTTAATATAAATACTCGTAATTGAAATAGTTATCGATAATTGTTCCCTTCCACTAATGTAATTAGACTTAGCACTTCTGACGTGTTGTTAAATAGTGTAAGAATTGGCACATTATCACTTGAATATATTCCTTCAGAAATATTATTGAGTTATTTTTTCAATCCTTTTGAAATCGATGTTTTCGTCAATTCTGTATGTGATCTCTTAACAATGTACATCTAGAAACGTCATCCTAAAATTATTTAATCTTAATCACCAAAATTCAAGGTGGCATATCTGTATATTTTTTCAAGAACTATTCTCATCCAAATAGATATGGATTTTATATATATAATATGTCACGACCCACGTGATTGGCATCCACACTAACCCTCTGGTGGGAGAACCATTACTACAACCAAAACTAACATTTTTTTATGAAAACTAAGGCATTTAACGTTATGGAACCAGGTTTAACTGACAATAAAAATGGTGTCCCCATAAACTTCAAATTTAAAGAAACCAGCCAAACTAATGCGGAAGAATAACCCGTAGAACCTAAAAGTCATTGTACCAAAACTCTACTAATGACAAGTCTAAGAAGAAGGGGTACAACCTCAAAACTAAATAACACCTTAAACAAATAGTCTGAGTCCGAAAAGAGTGGACTTATACAAGAATGATCCATGGCAACCCGAAAAAACTGGCTACCTTTGAATCCGGTCACGCTCAATAGTCACCTAGCTGAGGTCTATCAATAGCCGCCTGAAGATGCCCTGTACTCAACAAATAACAAGTAATTGCAGTATCAGTACACAACCACAGTATATTGATAGGATCACGCGGCTATCCCAAAGGTGAAATATACATAAGCAGTCACAATAAAGTAAAACACGCATATACAATATTATTCATCACTTTCAAATAACGCACAATTTCACAAGTCTCAAGAGATACAATTATCCTTTTAAAGTAACATATAGTCTTTCAATATCACTCATCATTAGATATGAACGTAATCATCACAAGTATATACATAGCACAATTCAATGGTCCTCTCATGGAACCCAAACCCAAACTGTTAGCATACCAGTTTGGGGTACCCGATCAAAGTTAGTGTGCCGGAACGTGACAGCCGATCCCATGTTTATGCCGGAACATGTCAACCGATCCCATGTTTATGCCAGAACATGGCAACCGATCCCATGTTTATACCGGAATGTGGCAACCGATCCATTCAACAAGCAACAATCACAATCACAATGTACATTCTCATAATAATACAATCTAGTGTTGATTCATGGTATACAATCATTCGTTCATACTCAATTACATTAGGTGTGATCAATAGTCTTCATTCACATACATATATGCATTACAATGAAGCAATTCCAAACATATATCACACTAACATGAAATCACAACCATCACCTACCTCGAATCCAAGCTTGAATCCCTTAAGTCACTTGAATCTTCCCTTTTCGGATTATTTCCGCTTGTTCTAGGTATACAAACAACAATTTATACGCAAGGATCAAGAATCAAAGGTCTACTTATCCATATTACAACAAACCTAATAACCCTAGACCAAAACCTTGATCCCCATATCCATATTAGGGCTTTTTCCACCATAAATTCCAGATCAAAACCCTTCCCATCGATAATTACCCAACAAACTAAGTTCTACGAATCGAAAAATAGATTCGGGGAGTGAAAACCTTACCTTTACCCCCAAGAATGGTGAAAACCGGTAGAGAACTCGCATGGGGTCGTTCCTTAGCTCTCAAAGTCAAAAAGTGCAGAATAAAACATTTTTGGGGTTTAATTTCGACTTAGTCGTGTTTGTCCAGCTACAACGGGACCCATCCTGCTACAGCGGCAGCCATCCCGCTACAGCGGCATGCACGGAGACAGAATGCTAGAATTTGAATTCCAAGCCCCTATTTCACAACACACCTTCAATCCTTGACATTCAAAAATCACCAGTTCACACTAAGATTATTTTCGGGATTTTTACTTGCCTGAATTCAATTCCGTAAAGTCGTACAGGTTCCTTACGGCTTAGATATCTATTCATGTAATCAAAATCATAACTAAGTCACCCAGTTGTTAGCATATTTCCCTAGACTTTACTGACTCTGATTTCGTCCAAATCTAGGCTAGTTTAAGAAATTCCAAGTTACTACAAAAAGTTTCTTGACCCTAATTCTTTCTCCATTAGCTTTTCCCTAACGATGAAATCAGGTCGATTCCGTCGTTACAATATATAACAATTTACCCATCACTCATCCCCGAGTGATCAACTAGGGAAGATTGGCTAAGGTAAGGGTAGAGTAGTATCTGACACGTTGAATTACTTGGTATACTTGTCTCGCATGTCCTAAGCTTCTAGACATCGTGATCAAGAATTTCAACCGGTTATTTTTGATACAGAAGGTCTTGTCTTAACACAACTGAGTCTGAATTTATGATATAATCTTCATTCCCTAACCAACAGATTGAATACCTACACATCCATCCATACAATGCCTCGATGAAGTCATCACAATACTCGAGTGATATTTATTGTTGTATGTGTACTTAACTAACAACAGAGCTATTTCTTTTAACCACCAAAGTTGATCGTTCATATGTATACAACATGTTATCAAGGACTTTGACACAACATCAGGATGAATCCTTCCTCACATAACCATGATAAAATTCTAGATCAATACTCGCTAAAATTACAAGTGAACCTGAACCAACCAACACACTCATAATACCCAAACAATCCTAGTCCTCATCAACATCTCCATCTCACAATATAAATTTTCATAAGCTTAAGTTATAAAAATTTGATCTTTAGACATTAGATATCCATCGAGGGAGATTTCCAAGCATACAAACCCTCCAACAGCACTATCAAAATGCTAGATTTAGAAATTGTAGATTACCTCTTAACAACTGTAGAATTGGACCCATGATCCCCACATTCAACAAGACATAATCAATAGATGACCTCGACGACAAGATGAATATTAAGATTGTCAGACAACCATAAATTCATATGGTAGCTCTTCTATAAATTCTCATAAGCAAGGTGGTACATGTAGAACTACTAAATAATTTAACAACTCCAAGACAACACCAAATATGTCATTTGAAATAACCAAATCTTCCCAATCTTCCCACTCCATCAAGGGAGCATCGCGCCCATGATCCACCACTAGGGATCCTCCCTCAAAGTGAAAACACACATAATCATAGCTAGTGAAACATACTCACTACTGTGTACAAAATGAAATAGATGATCACATAAGAATTTATCAAACAACACGAAAGGTTTTCCTCTGAAGAGTCGATACCAGCCAATTCCTTTCACTTGACTCCACATACTCTTCACATCCTTCCACTGAAGCCCACACTCTCAATACTCACAACCATCATATCAACTCCGACCATTTACCTTCCTCTAAACCAACACTTTTTAAATGAAAACCTTTCTTAGATATTTTAACAATCAAAAGTAATAAACTTTACGACTCCAACCAAGTGTAAATCATTTCAAAGGTCCAATGGCTGATACAATTGATCATTTTCTCACCTTACAATTTCATACCTCAATTGAATACATCACCACAAATGTAGACTTACAATGAAAAATCTGAATTGTAAATTCAACTGTATAACACAATCCCCTTATCTCTCAACATTAGCTTATACCTTGAAGATTTTTATGAATTCCTGGATCTTTGCTTATCATTGATCACCTCTCCATCGATCTTACAATACCTCTCGCTAAAAATTTGATCGTACTTATTACTAAACTCAAAACAGAGACACAACACTTATCATCACACTCGAGCTAATGTCTATCCACTCCTTCCTTAAGTCCTTTCCAATAGTTTTTAACCAATCTGAAGGACTTGTGACACTATTACCATATCCATAACAAACAAATGAAATCACGCGTCTCTGAACCCAATTATCTACCTCTCTGAAGATATCTCTTCTGCCTTTGCAATCAAATAAAACATTCTTGCTTTAGCCTCTCTCTAAAGGTTGTACTACATTCCACTATATTTTCCTTCATTATAACTCTAGCTCTTTTAAATTTGGTTCGAGTGGTGTCCCACCATCTCTTAAAACTTTCCATACACCCATGTTACTCACAATTATTGGAAAACCACAACCTTAGATACTCGCAAGTCGTAACTACTATACAAGAATTCACTTAACCAACAATCTTATTATATAGTTGCATTCCATCACAATCCATCGTGAACTCTTATTACTATTACGTTCAGTCAGCCTTGACTATCACTATAAATTCAACCTTTTCATCAACATGACACCCAAAACTCAGGTATACTCATCAAATTTAAAGGACTAACCCAATCTTGGTACGCACTTTCTTACTAAAATCTTCAATTTCCTTCACCAAAGTATACTCAATGGAACTGTCTTTATCCATAAGCTTATCATTTCGGTATTAATCCACTCCCTTATGGATTAAGATAAAATCATCAGTCCTCATACTACCCTCCTTCTTCTTAACAAACAAGACAGGAGCACCCCCACTGTGAAACACTAGGATAGATGAACCCTTTATCAAGAAGCTCTTGCATTTGAGTCTTAAGCTCTCTTAATTCGGCTGGAGCCATACGATACATAGGGATGGAAATGGGGCGAGTGCTAGTTTCCAAGTCAATGCAGAAATCTATATTTGTATCCGGAGGCATACCAGGAAAATCCATAGGAAGCACTTCCTTAAACTCAGACACCACAGAAACAAAATCAATAGAGGGAGACTCAACCTCAACATCCAACACATGAGCCAATTAAGCCAAACAACCCTGCCCTACCAGTTTCCTAGCTTGAATGGAGGATATGATCTTAGATAGCTTAGGCTTGTACACCCCTTCCCACTCTAATCATTCCTTACCGGGGATCTCTAGAGTTACCGACTTAGTATTACTATTAAGCCCGGTGTAATAGGGGGACTACCAAGTCATACCTAAGATTATATCAAGTTAGTCATATCCAGCATAACCAAATCAACCCAAATCTAAAAATTCATAACTACAACAGGACAACACGATACACATGGGTAACTATGACTGACTTTTCAACTAGGGCAGAAACATGGTTGGGGGCATCAAGTATATCACAAACCACATCAAATCCCAAAGCAATTGAACTGACACGTATGAATAAGTAGAACCCAAAGCACACAAGACAATAGTCATCCGGACACAAACATGAGTAGCACTAGTGAGCACTGCATCACACACCTCAAACTCGATCTTGCCCAGAAAAGCATATAACTGAGCGCTGTCATCTTGACGGGCAACCTCCTCATCTGGCTGCACTACTCCTTTGCCTACATTACCATTTCCCCAGCCTCCACGACCTCACTGATTTCCTCTTCATATGCCTGGGTTCTCCATAATTTTAATACACTTTATAACTTATATTTGCTAAACACTGAATAGATCGTAGGGGTTAGTTCAGGTTCGATTCGGAGTACATGATTGTGACTAGGGGAAAACAGGGGAAACAGGGCTCAGATTCTGTCTTGCCTTGTCCTGCTCTGGCGGGAGAAATCTCGCACTAGCAGTCTCGCTGTCGCGGGAAAAATCACGCCCCAGCGGCCCTGACGGAAATAGAACCCCTGCCAATAATTTCTGGGGTTCTTCTCTTTTATATATTTCCCCTAGATTTCCTAGCTATAACTAGGCATATAAGAAAATCCCTTTAGCTAGGACAATCATTGTCTACCCCCCGATCAACCCAACGACGTACGCAGTTTAGATTCCTTTTACATCGTTTCAACACTACCACACACATATCCCAAGGCTACATTTAGACTCTCACATAGTTATTAGTTGGTCGCTACACACGTCCATATTTCTCGCTTATGAACCATATCGTAATTTATCTAGACCTTTGCACCTAATCTCGTGATGACTTTTCTTTCACAACAAGTTTCACGACACTCAAGCAATTGCAACTTGCAAACAAGTCCAAATTCTTTAATTAGTTCATTCCATAGACAACCATTACTGATTATTTATGCCTTATACGGCCCCTAAGGCCAGATACCAATTGGAACCTTCTAAGTTCCAATTAACTTGCTTGTGTCCCTTCAGTCTGGACTACGATGTCTAGTTCACTTCGTTGAGATACCAATTGGAATCTGGAGATACCAATTGGACTCAACTAATACCACAAGCGACAATAGTAGCTAGCGAGTCCTATAAAACTGCTAATTTCAATCATAAAAATTGGTCGAACCCAATTCTTAACCACCTCAAATCTTTAACTAATGGTAACCAGACCTTAAGTCAATTTTAGTGAAAACTGATGCAACTTGCAATTGGTCAAAAAGGTCATCTATTCGAGGCAATGGATACTTGTTCTGAATGGTGACCCTATTCAACTGTCAGTAGTCTATACACATCCTCTCTTGCTAGTGATGGGGCTACCACTTTTGTTGCTCTAGTTTGGACCAAAGGGTGTAGGAGGAAAAATACCAATTTGTATCACCCATATACCAATTGGATTCAAGTCATAGCACGAAGGAGTAGAAAGTGAGTTTTTCTGAAAGTCCTATAGCCTTTCATAGAAAAGTACGAATGTCATTGTACCGTTTTGCAAGACTCTACTAGAGTCATTTTGGTGCAATGAGATCAACGAACCTAGGGCTCTGATACAAACTTTGTCACAACCCAAACCATCATGATTGGCACCCACATTAACCATCCGGTGGGAGAACCATTACTACAACCCAAACTAACAATTTTTATAAAAACTAAGTCATTTAAAGTTACGAAAGCAGGTTTAAATGATAATAAAAATGGAGTCCCTATAAACTCCAAGGTTGAAATAAACCAGCCAAACTAATGGGGAAGAACAACCCCTAGAACTTGAAAGTCATTGTACCAAAACTCTACTAACGAAAAGTCTAAGAACAAGGGGTAAAACCCTGAAACTAAACAACACCTTAAACAAATAGTCTGAGTTCGAAAAGAGTGGACTTAAACAAGAAAGATCCATGGCAGCCCGAATGAACTGGCTTACCTTTGAATCTGGTCACACTCAATAGTCACCTAGCTGAGGTTTATCAATAGCCACCTGAAGATGCCCTGTACTCAACAAGGAACAAGCAAGTGTAGTCTCAGTACACAACCACAATGTATTGGTAGGATCGCGCGGCTATCCCAAAGGTGAAATATACATAAGCAGTCACAACAAAGTAAAACACGCATATACAATATTATTCATCACTTACAAATAACGCACAATTTCACAAGTCTCAAGCAATACAATTATCCTTTTAGAGAAACATACAGTCTTTCAATATCAATCATAATTAGATATGAACGTAATCATCATAAGTATATACACAACATAATTTAATGGTCCTCGTAGGGAACCCAATTGAATGGTACTCTTATGGAACCCAAACCCAAACAGTTAGCATACTAGTTCGTGGTACCTGATCCAAGTTAGTGTGCCAGAACATGGCAATTGATCCCATGTTTATGCCGGAACGTGGAAACCGATCCATTCAACAAGGCACAATCATAATCACAATGTACATTATCATAATCATACAATCAAGTGTTGATTCAGGGCATACAATCATTTGTTCATACTCAATTACATTAGGTGTGATCAATATGTTTCATTCACATACATACTTGTATTACAATGAAGCAATTACAAACATATATCACACCAACATGAAATCACAACCATCACCTACCTTGAATACAAACTTGAATCCCTTAAGTCACTTGAATCTTCCCTTTTTGGATTTTTTCCGCTTGTTCTAGGTCTACAAACAACAACTTATACGCAAGGATCAACAATCTAAGGTCTAATTATTCGGATTACAAAAAACCCAATAACCCTAAACCAAACCCTTGATCCCCATACCCATATTAGGGATTTTTCCACCATAAATTCCATATCAAAACTCTCCCTGTTGATAATTACCCAAGAAACTAAGTTTTACAGATCGAAGAATAGATTAGGGGAGTGAAAACCTTACCTTTAGTCTCAAGAATGGTGAAAATGGTCAAGAACTCGCCTGGAGTCATTCCTTAGCTCTCAAAGTTGAAAAGTGCAAAATAAAATATTTTTGCAGTTTTATTTCCGACTTAAGTCGCATCTGTCCCACTACGGCGGGACCTATCCCGCTGCAGCAGCAGCCATCCCGCTACGGCGGCATGCACGGACACAAAATGCTGGAATATGAATTCCAAGCCCCCATTTCACAACACACCTTTAACCCTTGACATTCAAAAACCACCCGTTCATGCGAAGATCATTTTCGGGAGTTCTACTGGCCCGAATTGAATTTCATAAAGTCGTACGGGTTCTTTAATGGCTTATCTATCTATTCATGTAATCAAAATCCTAACTAAATCACCAAGTTGTTACCAGATTTTCCTATACTTTACTGCTCCGATTTCATCCAAATCTAGACTAGGTTAGGAAATTCCAAATTACTACCAAAAGTTTCCTGAGCCCAATTCTTTCTCCATTGGCTTTTTCTTAACGACGAAATTAGGTCATTACAATATATATA
Source organism: Solanum pinnatisectum (assembly GCA_035578085.1). Taxonomy (NCBI): domain Eukaryota; kingdom Viridiplantae; phylum Streptophyta; class Magnoliopsida; order Solanales; family Solanaceae; genus Solanum; species Solanum pinnatisectum. The sequence continues at coordinate 370,199 of JAWPEI010000066.1, forward strand.
TATATATATATATATATATATATAAATTTAATTTGGTATACCAATTAATAAGTTCATAATCACATTTTAACTATAAAAGCCCAATTGTATGTGATCTCCTAACAACGTGCATCTAATAAATTTATCCTAAAATATTTTTAATAATAATTACCAAAATTCAAGTTGACATATCTATAAATTTTTTCAAAAGTCATTCTTATCCTAAAAAATATCAGTAATTCTGAATATGGTATGTCAGTTAATAAGTTGACTAGCAGATTTTACTATAAAAGTTGAATGCAATTTCTTTTATAACCACCAACAAGAAAAATATATATATTTTTTACATAGTATATTCCATCTCAAGCAAGGTTTCTACTTATTAACTTTATATTTACAAGATATTTTAATGTCTAACTGTATGTATGAGTGGTTTTCATGAGATTATTTACTATTGTAAACTACTTATTATTTGATTTTATTTTATGTGTAGCTAAAATGAATAATTTCATCAACAATAACAAGTTCAACAAGAAGAATGTGGTGTTCATAATGGGAGCAATAGGAACGGGAAAATCCCAACTGTCTATTAACTTTTCCACCCATTTTCAAGGATAAATAATCAACTCGGACAAAATGCAAGAATATAAGGGACTTGAAATTGTTACAAACAAGATCACACACACTGAGAAACAAGGTGTACAACACTATTTGTTATGTGTATATATTTATTTCCAACAATAGTTATATCAAATGACTACCTAGATAATTTAATAGTAGTAATTGTAGACTCTAGTGGAAATATAGTTTACTATTAAAAATTATTTATTCCAATTCTGAGAAAGTTAATTTGATCACATTTTCTTAGGTGAAATTGAGTCAGATTCTTACTTCACAGTTGAGGATGTTTCTTTGCAAGCTATTGTCTACATAGAAAATTTTTTGAAGACTCAACGTGTTCTAATTATTGTTGGAGGGTCAAATTCGCATATTGAAAAACTTGTGGAAGACCCTATGTTCATGTTCAAATATAAGTATGATACTTTCTTTATTTGGATTGATGTAGAGCAATCAGTCTTGAATTGTAGAGATGACACGAGGGTTGATCAAATGGTCAATGCAGGTAATTTTTGTAATTGTTTTATATATCAATCAAGATATAATCATGTATCTAGCTAAAAAAGTTACTTATATAATTTTCTTAATAATATTTTTGGTTATCAAATATATGTTCCACTAAATAGAGCTCTTCTTAAATTTATGTTGAATGTAGGGCTAGTGGATAAAGTGCGGCAAATTTTCATTCCAGATGCAGATTACACCAAAGGAATCCGAGGATCCATTGGTGTGCCCGAAATGGACAGATATTTAAGTGAAGAAATCAATACAGACAAAGATGATGAATCAAAGAAGACGATTCTTCAATCGTCAATTGTGAATATCAAGCGTAATACTCGTTTATTATTTTATCACCAACTTGACAAGATTCAACGATTAATAAATGAGAAAATGTGGTTGGTGCATCATATTATTGCTACTGACGTTTTCAAAGGAGATAAAAAAGGAGTTGTTGATGAAGCATGGAGGAATACCGTTTTGCAACCATGCGTTGATATTGTGAAAAGATTTCTCAAAAATGATGATCACAAATTTATTATTGAGTGAACATAAACTATCATTATCTCTATCTTGAGTTATTTTGTCTCTTCAGCACTTTAATTTTGGACCTATTTTGTATAGTTTGTATCGCATTACATATATATATATATGATATGACCCTTCTTTCTATATATATTATTCTTGTCAGTAAAAACATTGTTATTTATATAGCAAATATTTAAGCATCATAAAAATATTTATTTTAAGGTCCGATCCAAGCCCAAGCCCCAAGTCCAAGTCCAAGTATTCTATATTTAATATATGTTAATATAAATACGTACTTACACAATTACATGAGATCATTCATAATGTCAAGATAATAGAGTAAAAAAATAAATGACCATAAATGTTGGGGAAAATTCTACCCTAAAAGAATTTGAAAGAATAGAATCCTTAACTCCAAATTTAAAATTGTTACATAAACAAAGAAGAGAAAATAGTAAATTTTAAGTCTATCGGTAATGATCATTTAAGGAAATAATACCTAATTCAACCACAATGATGGAAGCTTGATTCAATAAAATCTTTACTATTATTACATGTTGCACAAGTTAATATAAATAATCATGTTGAAATAGTTATCGATAATTGTTCCCTTCCCTCTAATGGAATCAGACTTAACATTTATGACGTGTTGTTAAATATAGTGTAAGAATTGACGCATTATCACTTGAATATATTCCTTCAGATATATTATTGTGTTCTTTTTACAATCCTTTTGAAATCGATCTTTTCATCAATTCTGTATGTGATCTCATAAGAATGTATATCTAAAAACGTCATCCTAAAATTATTTAAGCTTAATCACCAAAATTCAAGGTGATGTATCTGTATACTTTTTTTAAGAACTATCATATCATATATTTATATAAAAGAGAACCCTAGGCCCGACTACATGGCGCCACCACAAACTAGAATTCTCTTTTAATTTATTTATTTCCAAAACTAGCCTTCCCCTTTCATGAAAAGTTGTGACATTTATAAAATGTTGTGACTTTTATGAAAAGTTGTGACTTTAATGAAGAGTTGCGACTTTTATAAAGAGTTGTGACTTTTATGAAAAGTTGTGACTTTAATGAAGAGTTGTGATTTTTATGAAAAGTTGTGACTTTTATGAAAGATTGTGACCTTACAGAAGGATTGCAACTTTTCCACATACTAGTAACAATTTTGATAAGGCACAATAAATATTTGTTCATACTACCCTTTGTTGTCTATAAATAGTGGGATATCCTCTCATTTTAGAACAACAAAAATTATGAACCTCTTCTTCTTCTTCACAATTAAATATTTGTGTACTTTGCACCTGTTGAGTGTCTAACGGACATCATTACTTATGTTACAGATCCTGATATATATTTTTACAGTCTTGAATTTATGCTTATGTTATTAAGGATAAATTATAAGATGTAATAATTTTTAATTTCCTTTACATTATTAATGGTTCTTACTACATAATCTTGTATGTAAGATAATATTGAGTTTTAGGTTTAATGACTGATAGATTTTTAGTACTATTTTATAAACTCCATAATATTAAATTTTAGCGCGAAGCGCGGGTAATTTTACTAGTTCTCATAAAAAAACATATGAATTTCATATATATAAATATACAAAAAAAAATTCTAAATTGGTATACCAATTAATAAGTTCATACTCACATTTTTACTATAAAAGCCTAGTTGTGTGTGATCTCCTAACAATGTACATCTTATAACTTTATCCTAAAATATATTTAATAATAATTACCAAAATTCAAGTTGACATATCTATAAATTTTCAAAAGTCATTCTTATCCTAAAAGATATCAGTAATTCTAAAAATGGTATCTCAATTAATAAGTCCACAAACAGATTTTACTACAAAAGCTGAATCCAATTTTTTTCATAGCCACCATCAAGAAAAATATATATATATTTACATAGTACACTACAAAAGGAACCCCAATTACCAACAAAAAAATTCGTTGGTAAATTGATCAAATTGGTTGGCAAATTGAGTTACCAACCAAATGCCAACTTATATAAATCCATTGCTAAAAGGCGCGTCGCTAAATATTACCAACCAATTTTAATTTTTTGGTAATCTTACCAACCAAAAATCTGTTGGTAAACACCCAAAGATATTGTTACAAAATTTTGAAACATGGCCCTGAAATTTCTGTTAGTAAATTCACCACTAATATTTGGTTAGTATATCGTTAGTACCTTTACTAAAGAATTGAAAAGGAGTTAGTAAATTTTTTTCTTCATTATTTGATTCCATTGGTAATACGTTGGTAATTATAGCAACAAATGTCTGATAGTAACGTTAGTAAATTCACTAACTAAATTTTGGTTAGTATATCGTTAGTACCTTTACTAACGAATTGAAAAGGAGTTAGTAAATTTTTTTCTTCATTATTTGATTCCATTGGTAATACGTTGGTAATTATAGCAACAAATGTCTGATAGTAACGTTAGTAAATTCACTAACTAAATTTTGGTTAGTATATCGTTAGTACCTTTACTAACGAATTGAAAAGGAGTTGGTAAATATTTTTCTTCATTATTCGATTTTGTTGGTAATACATTGGTAATTATAGCAACAAATGTCTGATAGTAAACTTTTCCAGATACATTGGTAATTGGTTGGCAATTTTAGTAATAGAAAATTTATGTTGGTAATTTACCAATAAATTTTAAATTGTTTTTTTTTTAGGTTTCCCATCCGGTGTCCGATACCCACATTGGAGCCCGACTAAATCCGGATTCATGCCGGGAAGTCCCGCATTAGGTTTCTTGGGTTGATACTCAAAAAATTGAGGCAGTGCAGAATTGGCCTAGACCCACATCTCCAACTGAAATTAGGAGTTTCTTGGGTTTGGCTGGCTATTATAGAAGGTTTGTTGAAGGGTTCTCGACTATTGCATCTCCTTTGACAAAGTTGACTCAGAAGACGGTGAAATTTCAATGGTCTGAAGCTTGTGAGAAAAGCTTTCAGGAATTGAAAAAGAGATTGATTACAGCTCCAGTTTTGATGCTACCAGAAGGTACTCAAGGTTTTATGGTGTATTGTGATGCATCTAGAGTTGGTTTGGGTTGTGTCTTAATGTAGAATGGCAAAGTTATAGCTTATGCCTCCAGACAGTTGAAGGTTCATGAGAAGAACTACCCAACCCATGATTTAGAGCTAGCTGTTGTAGTATTTGCTTTGAAGATATGGCGTCATTACTTGTATGGTGTGCATGTCGACATATTCACTGATCACAAGAGCCTTCAATATGTGCTTACTCAGAGGGAGCTTAATCTCAGACAGAGGAGGTGGTTAGAGTTACTCAAGGATTATGACACAGTATTCTTTACCACCAGGTAAAAGGCTAATGTTATTCTTGATTCTTTGAGCGGGTTGTTGTCTATGGGTAGCACCGCCATATTGAAGAAGGAAGGAGAGAGTTAGCAAAAGATGTGCCTGTGGCATGCACAGGAGTCGATTTAAAGATTCCGCGAGAAGGAGGAATAAGCGATGTGGCGGTAGAGTCATCATTAATGTCAGAAGTGAAAGAGAAGCAAGATCAAGATCCCATTTTGCTTGAGTTGAAGGCAAATGTTCAAAAGCAAAGAGTATTAGCTTTTGAACAAGGGGGAGATGGTGTTTTGAGATTTCAAGGTAGATTGTGCGTACCTATGGTAGATGGACTCCAAGAGAGGATTATGGCGAAAGCTCACAGCTCCAGATATTCTATTCATCCGGGTTCCACCAAGATGTATCGTGATTTGCGTGAAGTTTATTGGTGGAACGGCATGAAGAAGGGCATTGCTGAGTTTGTTGCTAAGTGTCCAAATTGCCAACAAGTGAAAGTTGAACACCAAAGGCCAGGTGGTTTGGCTCGGAGGATAGAACTTCCAGTGGAAGTGGGAGATGATCAATATGGATTTCATCACGGGGTTGCCAAGGTCTCATGACAGCATGATTCTATTTGGGTGATTGTCGTGAATGACAAAGTCGACTCATTTTCTACGGTAAAGACTACCCTTTCAGAAGATTATGCCAAGTTGTATATTCGAGAGACTTCATGAGTCCCAATCTCCATTATTTTGAGATAGAGTGCATAGTTTCTTTGCGATTACGAAATCTTTTGAGAAAGGCATGGGTTCAAATATGAACTTAAATCGCCTTTCATCCTCGGATGATGGGCAAGCGAGCGCACTATTGAACTTTAGAAGATATGTTAAGAGCTTGTGTGATCGATTTCAAAGGTAATTGGGATGATCACCTACCTCTCATTGAGTTTGCCTACAACGATTTATCACTCTAGCATCTAGATGGCTCCATATGAAGCTCTTTATGGGAGAAGATGTAGATCTCCTATTGGATGGTTTGAAGTGGGTGAAGCACAGTTGATAGTACAAGATTTAGTTCACCAAGCTATGGAGAAGGTGAAAGTGATTCAGGAGAGGTTGAAAACGGCACAAAGTCATCGTAAATCCTACAGATGTTAGGAGAGAGGCGTTAGAGTTTGAAGTAGATGATTGGGTATATTTGAAGGTTTCACCCATGAAGGGGTTATGAGGTATGGTAAGAAAGGTAAACTTAACCCACGATATATTGGACCTTATCGCATAGTCAAGAGAGTTGGCAATGTAGCTTATGAGTTGGAGCTACCACAGGAGCTAGCAGCGGTCCATCCGGTATTTCATATCTCCATGTTGAAGAAGTGCATAGGCGATCCTTTATTGATCCTACCGACTGAAAGTATCAAGATCAAGGATAACTTATCTTATGAGGAGATTCCTGTTCAAATTTTAGATCGGCAAGTTCGAAGGTTGAGAACAAAGGATGTAGCCTCAGTCAAGGTCCTTTGGAGGAACCAATTTGTTGAGGAAGCTACTTGGGAAGCCGAAGAAGACATGAAGAAGAGATATCCATATCTCTTTGAATCCGCAGATCAAGGTATTAATTTCCTTCTTAGTGCTCTTTAAATTATAGTGGGCATATTGTTGTTGTTGTTGCATAGTTGCTTGTTTGGTGTTTGAGTTGTTGTTGCACCCTTAGCTTAGTAAGAATCACCTCATTCGAGGACGAATGTTTCCAAGGGGGAGATATTGTAACATCCGACAATTTGAAATAGCTATGAAGAAGCTTGAAATTGGAAGTAGCCACTTTTTGGAAAAAAAAATACAGAATCTGGAAAATTTGGCTAAGTGTGGAAATTAGTGATTTTTGGCCAACTTTGAGCAGTCGTAACTCCTAGATCAGGATGAGTTAGGAGTAGTTCTAGTTATGGTTGCGAAGCTTGTGGAATGATCTTTCCAACGCCACTGAGATTGCTCGATTTCGAGTTCGTATGAGCGAGTTATGGCCATTGAAAGTTGGGCAGTTGGCAGGGGATCTGTCCGAAAATTTTAAGGGCATTTTGGTCTTTTCCCTAGCCATTTCTTTTGAGGTTATATTGTGTGTTAGGCTAATTCTGGATCATTTTATCCTATTTTAAAAGAGAAAGAGTTAGGGTTCTTGAGAGTGAAGAAGAGAAGAAGAAGAGAAGAAGAGGAGAAGAAGAGGAGAAAGGAGATCAACAAGTTTCCGTCGTGGATTTTCGTCGGGGGTGATCCCTATCAAGGTATGTGAGTTCTTTGTGTGGTTTGATCCTTTCCCCCACACATCAAGCTCATTTTTTTTTATGATTTGAGAAAAGATTGGATTTGTGTTGAAGTTGTTGAAGTTGTTAGTTGTTGTTGATGTTGTTAGTTGTGTTGTTGAAGTTATTGTTGGTTGTGGGACATGATTGGGTTGTGTATTTGAGTTGTAATTTATTGTATGTTAAGAGATTGATGATCCTTAGTGTTTGGGGTTAAATCCATTGAAGTAAGGGTGGTTTAGAGTTGAAGAAAAGAGGGAGAAAAGTCGGGTTTTTTTAGGAAAGAGTGGCACTTGGCGAGAATGTAGAGTGCCCAACAATCCCCTTTGAAGGCGAGTGGTGCTGTGAGTGGCCATGATCCGTTTGAAGTTGAGGGCTGGCGCCCCGCGCCTCTTAGAGCGCCAAGGACGCCAATCCTTCCCGTTACCTTAATTCCTAGGTATCATACCTATGTTTCCTAGTTGTTTCCAACACTCCAAGGTACTTCTAAAAGTCAAGAACTCATCCGTAACATGTGAGCAAACACCTTGAATCCAAAATTTCAATTCAAGGAGAGTTAGTTAGAAGTCAAGTGAAGTTAGAAATTAAGAGTTAAGCTTAGAAGTTAAGCAAGTCAAGCTAGTTGTAAAGTTGTTCAAGAGTCTTTATTGAACGTTTTAACTTTATTTTTAGACTCAAGTGTCAAGTCAAGCAAAGAGCTTAGAGTTTCAAGCTAAGTAAAGAGTCTCAAGTTTCAAGTTGAGTTCATTTTCTCAAAGTTATTAGGGAACTATGTATTCCCAAAGAAGTTTTAAAGAAATGTCTTTACATTTAAACAAGGTTAGGCAGAAATTTCCAAAGAGCCTTCGGGATAGTTTTTTTGAGTAATTATCTCTTGTCAGCAGGAAGAAATGTGTTTTAAAAACATAAGAGCCAGTACATTTTTGGGAGTAGTATCGAGCACCGAATTGGGGGAGCGTTCAAAGAACCCACAGCCCCATAGAACCATGTTAGCCACCATGGGTAGAAAAGGATCATACTCTTTAGATGAATCCTTTTCATATTAGACTAGTGGATCCATTAGGCAGTTCAGGTCTTATACCTTTGGCCGGGTATAGGATGCTCTGGCAGCGTGAGGTTGATCGCTGTATCATCACTTTAGCTCTTATGTGATGGTTGTCGGTTAGAGAAACTCCCACAGCAGTTATTGTATTTTTACACACAGAAATTATTGTATTTTATATACATCAGTTCAATTGTATTTCTATATACATATCAGGCTTATTGTATTTTTATACACAGAGTTTATAGCATGTTTTAAACAGTCTTTCTTTATATCACACTTGTTTTAAATTGCCTTATATTGAAAGAAATCGATCGAGTTGAGTTGAGTTGAACAAGGTAAACTTTTGATTTCTTCCAAATTTCCTTCTAGCCTATGTTGCTTAGTTTTCCAGCTCGCATACTTGTACCTTCCATGTCGATGCGGTTGACTGCATCGTCTTATGATGCAGAATCTGGTACCGGATCGGCATCACGCACGTTGTTGATCGATTGAGCACTCCAGTCGATGGTGAGCCTCCTTGCATTCGGAGGACTCAATTATTTTGTGTTCTTAGTTTTTGTTTTATTAGGATGTTGCGAGTGCATCCCAACATCCATCTCGATATTTAGAGGCTTCAGACGATCGAACAGATCGATCGATTAGTTTGGAGTCTCTCATGCATGTATATATTTAAATATCCTATTTTGAGACTCGAGATGCCTTGTTGGCAAATTACTTTCAGTTGAGTTGTTTTATAACCTTTCATTGCATTGAGTTATCCTGTTGAGTTAAGTTTTCGCTGAGTTAAGAAAGCTAGGCCAAGGGTTCGCTTGGGGGCCAGCGATGGTCTTCATGTGCCGGTCACGTCCGGGGTGTAGGCTCGAGGCGTGACATTATTACATCAAAAATGACCTTCCACATTTAACTGCACTGACGAAATTCTCATCCGAGAACGTTTATCAAATATATTGACCGAAGTTAAATTTTGGCCAAAATTTATAAGTTAAAACACCTAACGGCACACACTAAAAATGAAAGCTTCAAAACCTGAACCAACCATCCTATTAGATAAAAAATGACCTTTGGAGTTAATTACGCTAACGGAATTCTCATCTAAGAATGTTCACAAAAATATTGACCAAAGTCAAATTTTGGCCAAAACATAAGATTTAAAACACCTAACGGCACAAACAAACAAAACTTGAACCAACCTTCCTATTAGATAAAAAATGACCTTTCGAAGTTAATGGCACTAATAGAGTTTTAATCTAAGCACGTTTACCAAAAATATTGACCAAAGTCAAGTTTTGGCTAAAATTTAAAAGTTAAAACGCCTAATGACACAAACTGAATATGAAAGCCTCAACAATAGACGCTGATTTACCAAATAATTTAACTTCAGTTGGTAAATTTATCAACCATTCAAATATAAGTTAGTAATTAATAATTTACCAATAAATTTTATCATAGTTCGTAATATTTACTATTCAACTAAACATTCATATGTAATATTACCAACTAATAATTAATATGTTGGTAAATTTTACCAATGGATTAATGATCGGTTGGTATATTACCAATTATTTTAATGATGTTAGTAATTTACTAACTACAATTTTTATTAGTCGGCAAAATTTCCAACTATTTGGATATTGGTTGGCAAGTTTACCAACAAATTACATTTCGTTACTAATTTACCAACACATTTATAATTGGTTGGTAAATTTAGCAACACAATCTTGTCGTTGGTAAATGTTTGGTTAGTAATTCATTGGTAATATGTTAATAAATTATATAAACAATTTTTTTGTCATATTTACCAACCCATATATACTTCCTTGGTAATATTACCAACAAAAGGTGTGCGTTAGTAATATTTCAGTTGGTAATCCATTGATAGAATGTTGCTAAATTTGGCGCCATTTTTTCCCGCCGTATTTACCAACTAAAATAATTAGTTACTAAGATTTTAGTTGGTAATCTGTTAGAATTTCGTTGTTAAGTTTTAAAATATAATTCACTTAGAAATATGTTGGTAATTTGTTAGTAGAATACGAACCAACTTAAGTTTTTAGTAAAATCTATTAACAATTTGGAGTTTTTTTGTAGTGGTATATTCCATCTCAAGCAAGGTTTCTACTTATTAACTTTATATTTAAAAGATTCTTTAATGTCTGACTGTATGCATGAGTGGTTTTCATGAGATTATTTACTATTGTAAACTAATTATTATTTTGATTTTATTTTATGTGTAGCTAAAATGAATACTTTCATCAACAAAAACAAGTTCAACAAGAAGAAAGTGGTGTTCATAATGGGAGCAATAGGAACAGGAAAATCCCAACTGTTTGTTGACCTTGCCACCCATTTTGAAGGAGAAATAATCAACTCGGACAAAATGCAAGTATATAAGGGACTTGAAATTGTTACAAACAAGATCACACACACTGAGAAACAAGGTGTACGATACTATTTGTTAGGTATATATATTTATTTCCAACAATTGCCTAGATAATTTAGGAGTAGTAATTGTAGATTCTAGTGGAAATATACTTTACTATTAAAAAATTATTTATTCCAATTCTGAGAAAGTTAATTTGATCATATTTTCTTAGGTGAAATTGAGCCAGACTCTGATTTCACGGCTGAAGATTGAGCTAGATTCTGACTTCACAGCGAAAGGTGGTTTGCGATATTCTATTTATCCGAGTGTGATCAAGATGTACCGAGATTTGAAGTGAATTTATTGGTGGCCGGGCATGAAGAAGGATATGGCGGAATTTGTCGCTAAGTGTCAAAATTGTCAACAAGTGAAGTACGAACATCAAAGACCTGCAGGCTTGCTTCAAAGAATGCCAATTCCAGAATGGAAGTGGGAAAGGATAGCCATGAATTTTGTGGTTGGTCATTCCAAGACTTTGGGGAAGTTTGATTCTATTTGGGTAGTGGTTGATAGATTGGCTAAGTCAGCCCATTTTATTCCGGTAGGAATAGATTATAATGCCGAACAATAGGCTAAAGTTTATGTGAAAGAGATAGTGAGGTTGCATGGGGTGCCCCTTTCTATCATCTTAGATCGTGGTACGCAGTTTACAATCCAAGTTTTGGAGGAAATAACATGATGAATTGGGCACACAACTCACTTTTAGTACCATTTTTCACCCGCAGACGGATGGGCAATCAGAGAGGACTATCCAAGTGTTAGAGGACATGTGTGATTGTTTTTGGAGGACATTGGGTTCTTACCTTGGTATGAGTTCTCTTCTTATAATAGTTATCGCTCCAGCATAGATATGGCACCATTTGAGGCACTCTATGGAAGGGGATGTAGATAACCCATAGGATGGTTCAAGGCTGGAGATGTGAAACCTTTAGGGGTTGATAGTGAAGGATGCTCAAGATAAAGTGAGCAGTATTCAAGCTAAGCTTTTAGCAGCCCTGAGTAGACAAAAGAAGCATGCGGATCATAAGGTAAGAGGCATGGCGTTTCAAACCGGTGAGAATGTTCTTCTTAAGGTTTCACCCATGAAAAGGGTGATGAGATTTGGTAACAAAGGTAAGCTAAGTCCGCGATACATTGGTCCATTTGAGGTTCTTGAATGTGTGGGGCCGGTAGCGTATAGATTGTCTTTACCTCTTAATTTGCCAGGAGTTCATACGGTATTTCATGTGTACATGTTGAAGAGGTATCATGGTGACAGGGATTATATCATTAAGTAGGACTCAATTGTGTTAGACAAGGACCTCCAATATGAGGAGGAACTGATTGCAATTCTTCATTGTAATGTCCAGAAGTTGAGGACCAAGGAGATTAACTTTGTGAAAGTTCAATGGAAGCATCGTCCAGTTGAGGAAGCTACTTGGTAAACCAAGAAGGATATACGAGACAAGTATCCCCAGTTATTCGTCGATTCAGGTACTACTCAATTCCTTCCTTAGCCTATTTCCTATGTTTGTCACTCGGGGATGAGTGATGGGTAAATTGGTATCTATTGTAACAACTAGGTTCCGTCGTTATAGAAAAGCCAATGGGGAAAAATTTTGGGTCGAAAAAAATTTTTCATAGTAACTTTAAATTTTCCAACCTAGTCTAGATTTGGACGAAATTGGAGTCATTAAGGTGTAGCAAAATCTTGTAACAATCAGGTGATTTAAATATGATTTTGATTGCATTAGTGGATAGAGAAGTCGTTAAGGAACCCGTACGACTTTATGTAATTGAATTCAGGTGAGTAGAACTTTCGAAATCGATCTTAGCATGAATGATATTTTTTAGCGTCGTTGGTTAAAGGTGTATTATGAAATGGGGGTCTTTGAATTATTAAAATAGCTCACTAGTTCTATGCAAGCCTCTAGGGAGGGATTTTTGCCGCCAGGGCGGGGCCACTATAGCGGGGTGGGTGGCACTGTGGCAGACCCAATGCGACTTGACGTCGTACATAAACCCTGAATGACTTTATTCTACACTTTTCAATTTTTAGAGCTAAGGAATGAACCCCAGGTGATTCTTGGCTGTTTTCCACCATTCTTGAGGCTAAAGGTAAGCTTTTCACTCCCCGAATCCATTTTTCGATCTGTAAAACGTAATAGAATGGGTAATTATCGAGGGGGAAGGTTTTGATCAAGATTCTATGGTGGAAAAAAACCCTATTATGGATGTTTGATATCATGGGTTTGATCTAGGGTTCATAGAATGGTTAGTAATTCGGGTAATTGGTGATGGTTTATTGATTCCTGTATTATATTGATTGTTTGTAGACCAAGAACAAGCAGAACGAATTAGGAAACTGAAGGATCAAGTTTCTTAGGGTTTCAAGCTTGTTTCAAGGTAGGTGATGGTTGTGATTCTATGATTGTGTGATGTATGTTTGTTCTTGCTTCATTATGATACATGTATGTATGTGAATGTTGCATTATTGATCACATTAATCATAAATGGATGAATGATAAATGCCATGAATAATAACTTGTTTGTATGATTATGAGAATATACTTGTGATTGTGATTGTGGCTTGTTGAATAGATCAGTTACCACGTTCCGGCATAACTAACTTTGATTGGTTGCCGCGTTTCGGCATAACTATGGTATCGTTTGCCACGTTCCGGCATAATTATTGGATCGGGTACCAAGTTCTAGTATGCTAATAGTTTGAGTTTGGATTCCATGAGAGGGCCAATGATTTGATATAATTGTGCATCTTGAGAAATGTGAAACTGCACAATGTTTGTAAATGTTGATAATATTGTATATGATCGATATATGCATGTGATTATATTGTTGTAATGACTTATGTATGTTGCACTTAGTGGGATAGCCTCGTGATCCTGCCAGTACACTGTGGTTGTGTACTAATATTGCATTTGCTCATTCTTTGTTGAGTACATGGCATCTTTAAGCATCTATTAACAGACCTCGTTTAGAAGACCACTGATCGTCACTTCGAATTAAAGGGTGCGCCAGTTCTTCTAGACTGCCATGAGTTCTCTTCCGTCTATGTCCACCTTCCGGACTTAGACTTGTTCTAGTTTGTGCTAGTTCATTAGTTTGGGGTTGCATCCCTTCTTGTTTAGACTTGTGAACTTTAGATGTTTTGGTACATTGACTTTCAGGTTCTAGGCATTACTTCCACAATGTTAGTTTATTATTGTTAGATTTTTGTTAGAGTTTTGGGAACTCTATTTATTTCCTTAGTATTTAACTTGCTTACCTAACTTAAATGCCTTAGTTTTTAGATTCGTTGTTTGGTTTGGACTGTAGTATGGTTCTCCCACTGAAGGGTAGCGTGGGTGTCAAGATGGTTGGGGTCGTGATAGCAATAGAGTGAGAAAATAAATGACCATAAATGTTCGGGAAGATTCTACCCTAAAAGAATTTGAAAGAATAGAATTCTTAACTCCAAATTTAAAAATGTTACATAGACAAAGAAGAGAAAATAGTAAATTTGCAATCTATTGTTAATGATTATTTAAGTAAATATATTCTACCTAATTCAATCATGGTGATGGAATCTTGATTCAATAAAATATTTATCTCTTATTACATACTGCACAAGTTAATATAAATACTCATAATTGAAATAGTTATCGATAATTGTTCCCTTCCCTCTAATGGAATTAGACGTAACACTTATGACGTGTTGTTAAATAGTGTAAGAATTGATGCATTATCACATGAATATATTCCTTCAGAAATATTATTGAGTTCTTTTACAATCCTTTTGAAATCGATCTTTCCGTCAATTATGTATGTGATCTCATAAGAATGTACATGTAGAAACGTCATCCTAAAATTATTTAAGCTTAATCACCAAAATTCAAGGTGACGTGTCTGTATATTTTTTCAAGAACTATTTTCATCAAAAAAGATATGAATTATATATATATATATATATATATATATATATATATATATATATATATATATATATATATATATATATATATATATATAAATTTGGTATACCAATTAATAAGTTTGTAATCACATTTTTACTATAAAAGCCCATTTTTATGTGATCTCCTAACAATGTACATCTAATATTTGTATCCTAAAATATATTTAATAATAATTACCAAAATTCAAGTTGACATATCTATAAATTTTTCAAAAGTCATTCTTATCCTAAAAGATATGAGTAATTCTGAATATGGTATGTCAATTAATAAGTCCACAAATAGACTTTACTATAAAAGCTGAATGCAATTTCTTTCATTGCCACCATCAAGAAAAATATGTATATTTTTACATAGTATATTCCATCTCAAGCAAGGTTTCTACTAATTAACTTTATATTTACAAGATTTTTTAATGTCTGACTCTATGCATGAGTGGTTTTCATGAGATTATTTAATATTGTAAACTAATTATTATTTTGATTTTATTTTATGTGTAGCTAAAATGAATACTTTAATCAACAATAACAAGTTCAACAAGATGAAAGTAGTGTTCATAATGGGAGCAATAGGAACGGGAAAATCTTGTCTGTTTGTTGACCTTGCCACCCATTTTCGAGGAGAAATTATCAACTCAGACAAAATGCAAGTATATAAGGGGCTTGAAATTGTTACAAACAAGATCACACACACTGAGAAACAAGGTGTACGACACTATTTGTTAGGTATATATATATTTTTTCCAACAATATTTATATCGAATGACTACCTAGATAATTTAATAGTAGTAATTGTAGATTCTAGTGGAAATATACTTTACTATTAAAAAATTATGTAACACCCAAGAAAAAAATATGAGCTAAGACTTGAACCATCCTTCGTTGTGAGTAGAATTTTACCAAGGAATTTAAAATTTCTTAAGTATTAAGGTCAAGTCACTAGATGTAGCACCTTGAGTTCCAAAAAGAACTGACTTGAAAATAGCAAAATCTGAAATTTTGGAAGTTATGCTTAAGTTATGAGTTTTGGGTCAACTTCAAATAAACATAACTCTTAGTACAGGATGAGTTAGATATTCCATGACATGGAAAATAAAAGGTCTTTGAATTATCTTTACAACGCCACTGAGTTTGCTAAGTTTCGAGGTCGGATGAGTGAGATATGCCCTTTTGAAGTCAGACTGTCCAGTTAAGGAAAGTTACCCAAAAATAATAAGGGGTATTTTGGTCTTTTACTTACCCAATCGGATTTAAGCGATTTTAGCAAGCTTTTAGGAGTCTAAACTGATTGTAATTAATTTCATTCATCCCCAAAAGCATGTAGAGTTTTAGAGAGAAGATTCAAGAGGAGAAAAAGTTCAAAGTTTCAAGCGTTCGTTCAAGAAATTCAAGATTTTGCCAAGAACATAGTTCTTTGAGATATGTAAGCTTCCATAGTGTTGGGGTTTTTCACCCACACACCAAACATGATATTGTCAGCATAATTTCATTGTCAAAAGTTTAATGTTTTAAGTTTAGTTTTGATGTAATATTCTACTTGGGTCAACTTCAAACGACCATATCTCTTAGAATATAAAGATTTACATAAGCCATACCTTATTAAATTAAAGGTATTTGAATCTACTTTCCAACGCCACAAATTTCACTTCAATCCAATTTCCGAGTAAAGAGTTATAACTATTTTAGTAACCTATACAGTGCTGTTACGAATTAGCTGACGGGAAAACATTAAAAAGTGTTGTTTTTATTTTTTTCTCCTCCAAGAAAACCCTAAACAAATTTCTTGAATATTAAAAGGCTCAAAACAATCAGATCTTTATCTTTTAGTTCAACATTCTCTTCTCTCTCAAACCCTAGGGCAAAACCCAAAGGAAAAAATCAAAGTAGAAGACCCATTCAAGATTATTTCAATCTTTTTCAAGATTTTCCTCAAGGTAAGTTTTTCTCCAAAAATTTCATTCTTTCCAACTCAAATTCCTCCATACAATTATGAATCACTAATTAAAATCATAATTCTTAGTCATACAGATTTCAAAATACTAAATCAAGAATCTCCAGAAAGGTTTTCTTGATCGTTTACCTTCAAGCAAGGGTTTCAAGTCTTCTAATCAAGTTCTTCTTCAAGATTTTTGAAGATTCTTCAAGAACCTTGTTCTTCCAAGTATGTAAGGCTATCATAGTGTTTGACTAGTTCGTCCTCATGCCCTACATCTACTTTCAGATCAGTAAAAGAGTAATCTAGGATACTTTCCCTAGATTTGAGTGTTAATAGAACTACTATCATTAGAGAACAAAAGGCTAGAGTTACATTACAATCTAAAGAAATTAATTGAAATACAAAGGAATGGGAATGCTGTATAAGCAGCCATTAACTTAAGCTAACCTAGAAAATAGGCCCAATAACAAAGCCCAAACATATGGGCTAACATCCCCCTTCAAACTCACAATGCAACAGCAATAAGCATTGAGAGTTTGTCACACAAAAAGTGAAATCGAGACGCTGATTGCGCCTTTATAAAAAGATCAGCAATCTGCAAGGACGACGGAACAAAAGAAGCGATATGGTCCCGAGTTGTAAATGATGACGGGTGAAGTGACAATCAATTTCAATGTGCTTCGTCCACTCATGGAAAATAGAATTCTTTGCAATTTGTATAACACTTTTGTTATCACAATGCAGGGGACTAGGTAGAGAAATGTGAACCCCCATATCTGCAAGAAGCCAACGTAACCAAACAATCTCACATGTAGTCCTAGCCATAGCACGATACTCAGCCTCCATGGAAGATCTAGAGACAACATCCTGTTTCTTGCTCTTCCATGGGATTAAAGAGTCTCCAAGAAACACACAAAAACCAGTGGTGGATTTACGATCATTGCGATCGCCATCTATAGGTTCGCAACTTGAGAGATAACGTCGAGGGAAACAAGAGATTTTGAAACTGAGTGCCACGAAGATATCTCAGAATACGAAGTACAGCTCCCCAGTGAAGTCAGAATCTGGCTCAATTTGACCTAAGAAAATGTAGGGCTAGTGGATGAGGTGTGTCAAATTTTCATTCCAGATGCAGTTTACACCAAAGGAATCCCGATGGTCCATTGGTGACCCTGAAATGGACAGATATTTAAGAGAATAAACCAATATAGACAAAGATGATGAATCAGCTAAGATGATTCTTCAATCGTCAATTGCGAATACCAAGCGTAATACTCGTTTATTAATTTGTCACCAACTTGAAAAGATTCAACGGTTAATAAATGAGAAAATGTGGTTGGTGCATCATATTATTGCTACTAACGTTTTCAAAGGAGATAGAAGAGAAGTTTTTAACGAAGCATGGAAGAATACCATTTTGCAACCATGCGTGGATATTTTGAAAAGATTTCTTAAAAATGATGATCACAATATTATTATTGAGTGAACATAAAATATCATTTTCTCTATCTTGAGTTATTTTGTCTCTTTGGCACTTTAATTTTGGACCTATTTTGTACAGTTTGTATCGCATTACAGATATATATATATATATATATATATATATATATGACCCCTTTTTCTATATATATTATTCTTGTATTTAAAAACTATGTTATTTATAGAGCAAATATTTAAACTTTATTAAAATATTTATTTTAAATTCAGATCCAAGCCCAAGCCCCAAGCCCCAAGTCCAAGTCTAAGCCTTCTATATTTAATTTATATTAATATAAATACGTACTTACATAATTACATGAGATCATTCATAATGTCAAGGTAATAGAGTGAGAAAAATAAATGACCATAAATGTTTGGGATGATTTTACCATAAAAGAATTTGAACGAATAGAATTCTTAACTCCAAATTTAAAATTTTTACATAGACAAAGAAGAGAAAATAGTAAATTTGCAATCTATCGGTAATGATCATTTAAGGAAATATATTCTACCTAATTCAATCACGGTGATGGAAGCTTCATTCAATAAAATCTTTATCTATTATTACATGTTGTACAAGTTAATATAAAAACTCATACTTGAAATAGTTATCGATAATTGTTCCTTTCCCTCTAATGGAATTAGACTTGACACTTATGATGTGAATTGGCACATTATCACTTCAATATATTCCTTCAGAAATATTATTGAGTTCTTTTTACAATTGTTTGGAATCGATCTTTTCAATCAATTCTATATGTGATCTCATAACAATGTACATCTACAAATGTCATCCTAAAATTATTTAAGCTTAATCACCAAAATTCAATGTGACATATCTGTATATTTTTTCAAGAACTATTCTCATCCAAAAAGATATGAATTATATATATATATATATATATATATATATATATATATATATATATATTTTAATTTGGTATACCAATTAATAAGTTCATAATCACATTTTTACTATAAAAGCCCATTTTTACTATAAAAGCCCATTTTTATGTGATCTCTTAACAATGTACGTCTAATAACTTTATCCTAAAATATATTGAATAATAATTACAAAAATTCAAGTTGAAATATCGAAATTTTTTTCAAAAGACATTCTTATCCTAAAAGATATCAGTAATTCTAAATATGGTATGTCAATGAATAAGTCCACAAACAGACTTTACTATAAAAGTTGAATGCAATTTCTTTTTCTAATGACCTTATTATGTCATTAGAGAAAAGACAATGAAGAAAGAATTGGAGCCAGAAAACTTTTTCGTAGTAACTTGAAATATCTCAACCTAGTTCAAATTTGGATGAAATTCGAGTCATTGAGGTGTCAATAAATATGGTAATTAATAAGAGATCTAATTATGATATAGAACACATGAGTAGATAGCTAAGCCATTAAGGAACTCATATGAATTTTCAGAATTAAATTTGGGTGAGTAGAACTCTTGAAAATGATCTTAGCATGAACGGGTAACATTCTGTCTTCGTGTAGGCCTCTAGATCGAGATTGGAGCCACCAGAGCAGGGCCGCTGTAGTGGGATGGGTCCACCGTGGCGGGCCAGACGCGACTTAAAGTCGTTAATAAACCCCTAAATGACCTTATTTGACACTTTTTGATTTTTAGAGCTAAGAAGACGACCCTAGGCAACTTCTTGACCATTTTTCACCATTCTTGAGGCTAAAAGGTAAGGTGTTAAATCCCCAAATCTATTTTTTGATCCGTAGAACATAATCTAGTGGGTCATTATCGATGGGGGAGGGTTTTGATCTAGAATTTATGGTGGAAAAAGCCCTAAATTGGGTAGTAGGATCTTGGGTTTGGTCTACGGTTATTGGGTTTGCTATAATCCAGATAATTAGACCTTTGATTATTGATCCTTGCATATAAATTATTGGTTGTAGACCTAGAACAAGTGAAAATAATCCCGAAAGGGAAGATTCAAGTGCCTTAGGGGATTCAAGCTTAGATTCGAGGTAGGTGATGGTTGTGATTTCATGTTGGTGTGATATATGTTTGTAATTGCTTATTATAATGCATGTATGTATGCGAATGTTGCATTATTGATCACCCTAAGCGTAAATAAGGATAATTGAATAATTGTATGCCATGAATCACCTCTTGTTGTATGATTGTGAGAATATACACTGTGATTGTGATTATGGTTTGTTGAATGGATCGACTGCCACATTCCAGCACACTAATTGGGATCGGTTGCCACATTCTGGCATAAATATGGGATCAGCTGTCATGTTTCGGCATAAACATTGGATCAGTTGCCACGTTTCGGCATAAACATTGGATTGGATACCACTTATCGGTATGCTAACAGTTTGGGTATGGGTTCCATGAGAGGACCATTGAATTGGGTTTCGTGAGAGGACCAATGACTTGTTATATATTGGCTTATTGTTGTGAACATTATCATGAACTATGACTTATGACTTCTCAAGAGTTCTACTTAGTGTGAGTGGGGGTATGGGACTTCATTCATGCATTGCACAAGTGGACTTTAAGAGTAGCTATGGTGTGGATTCTCTTATTGAAGCATGTGAAATTGTACGTTGCTCATAAATGATAATTGATATTGTATATGCTCGGTGCATACATGTTTATGATGTTGTAATGACTTATATATGTTGCACTTAGTGGGATAGCCGTGTGATCCTACTAGTATACGGTGGTTGTGTACTAATACTGTACTTGCTCTTATTTTTGTTGAGTACAGGACATCTTCCGGCGGTTATTGATGTACCTCACTATGTGACTATTGAGCGTGACCGGATTCAAGGGTGAACCGGTTCTTTCAGGCTTCCATGAATCTCTCTTGTTTAAGTCCACTCTTTTGGACTCAGACTATTGGTTAAGTTGTTGTTTAGTTTCGGGGTTGTAACCCTTGTTTTTAGACTTGTCGTTTGTAGTTTGGTACATTGGCTTTCAGGTTCTAGGGGTTGAATTTTCGTATTAGTTTGGTTAGTTTATTTAAACCTTTGGAGTTTATGGGGACTTCGTAATAATTATATAGTATTTAAATGCCTTAGTTTTCATAAAGTTTGCTAGTTGGGTTGTAGTAATGGTTCTCCCATCAGAGGGCTAGTGTGGGTCCCAATCAAGACGGTCTGGGTCGTGACAAAGATGGTATCAGAGCCCTAGGTTCATTGATCTCATTGTACCAAAATGAGTCTAGTAGAGTCTTGCAAAACGGTACAATGACGTTTGTACTTTTCTTCGAGAGACTATAGGACTTTAGGAAAAACATACTTCTTTCTACTGCTTAGTGCTATAACTTGAATTCAATTGGTATCTGGGTGATGCAAATTGGTATCTTTCCTCCTTCACTCTATGGTCCGAACTAAAGCAACAAAAGTGGTAACACCATCACTAGCTAGAGAGGATGTGCATAGACTACCGATAGTTGAATAGTTTCACCATTCAGAACAAGTATCCATTGCCTCGGATCAATGACCTTTTTGACCAATTGCAAGGTGCATTGGTTTTCTCTAAGGTTGACTTAAGGTTTAGTTACCATCAGTTAAAGATTGAGGTGGTTAAGAATTGGGTTCGACCAAGTTCTATGTTTGAAATTAGTCGTTTTGTGGGGAATGCTAGCTACTATTGTCGTTTGTTGTATGATTTGAGTCCAATTGGTATATCAACGAAGTGAACTAGATGTCGTGGTCACGATTGAAGACCCCAAGCAAAGGAAATTGGAAACTGAGAAGGTTCCAATTGGTATCTGGCCCTAGGGGTGGTGTGAATGCATGGATGATCAGGAATGGTCATCCATGGAGTGAAATAATTAATTAAGAATTTGGACTTATCTATGAATTGTATCTTGGAAACTTTGAACGCGTGCTTCTGGTTGTCTAAATTAAATGCGAATGTGAAGTTATAATTGCTTGAATGTGATGAGGTGATTATATGCATAATAAATGTATGCCTGAACTTTGATATGTACAATATGTTGGCCTGGTCGTTGAAGTTATGCAAGTTGTAAATACTTGAGTATCGTGAAACTCTTTGTGCAAAGAAGATATTGACTTAGGATCGTGTGAGTGTCTAGGTGTATCCTGGGGATATGTGGGTTGTGGTATTAAATTAATGAGAAGGAATTGGATTGGGTTGGGTATCATTGAGATTGACTCGGGGTAGACATTGACTATCCTAGATAAGGGGATTACTCATAAAGATGCTTGTGTTGTAGCTGGAACCTTTGGGGAATTTAGAAAAGATGAGGAACCCCAGAAATTATTGGTAGAGGTTCCGTTTCCAGTAGGGCCGCTAGGGTAGGATTTTCCCCACCACGATAAGACCGCCAATGTGGGATTTCTCCCGCCAGAGCGGGACAGGGTGAGACAGAATCTCAACCATGTCTCCCTTATTTTTCCGTATTAACAATTATGGACCAAGAATAGTACCCAAACTAACCCCCGCGATCTAATTCATTATTCAGCAATCAGATATAAGTTGTAAAGTGTGTTAAATTCTGGAGAACCTAGTCATATGAGGAGGGAATCGGTGAGGTTGTGGAGGCTGGGGAAATGGTAATGCAGGTAGAGGAGTAGTGTAGCCAGGCGAGGAGGTTGCCCGTCAAGATGACATGACTCAGTTATATGCTTTTCTAGGCAAAACCGAGTTTGAGGTATGATACAGTGGTCACTAGTGCTACTCTTGTCTGTGCCCGTATAGCTATTGTTTTGTGTGATATGGGTTATTCTTATTCATACGTGTCAGTTCAATTGCCTTGGGATTTGATGTGGTTTGTGATATACTTGATGCCCTCATCCATGTTTCTACCCCAGTTGAAGAGTCAGTCATAGTCATCTTTGTATATCGTGTTTGTCCTATTATGTTTATGGATTTTCAGATTTGAGTGGATTTGGTTATGCTGGATATGACTGACTTGATATAATCTTAGGCATGACTTGGTTGTCATCATATTATACTGAGTTTAATCATAATACTAAGTCAGTAACTCTAGAGATCCCCGTTAGGGAAAGGTTAGAGTGGAAAGGGGGTACAAGCCTAAGTCAGCTAAGGTCATATGTTTCGTGCGGGGTAGGAAACTGGTGGGGAAAGGATTGTTTGACGTAATTGGCTCATATTTGGGATGTTGAGGTCGAATCCCCCTATATTGAGTCTATTCCTGGGGTGTCAGAGTGGAGAGAGCTTAAGGCTCAAATCCAATAGCATCTTGATAAAGGATTCATCTGTCCTAGTGTTTCCAAGTGCGGTGCTCCTGTCTTGTTTGATAAGAAGAAGGATGGTAGTATGAGGACTGATGATTTTATATTAATCCATAAGGGAGTGGATTAATTCTGGAATGACAAGCTTATGGATATAAAAAGTTCCATTGAGTATACTTGGGTGAAAAAAAATTGAAGATTTTAGTAAGAAAGTGCGATTGGGTTAGTCCTTTGAATTTGATAAGTTTACGTGAGTTTGAGGTGTCGTGTGATGAAATGTTGGCTTCAAAGTTATTGTCATGGCTGACTGAGCGTAATGGTAATAAGAGTTCGTGATGGATTTTGACCGGATGCAACTATATAATAAAATTGTTGGTTAAGCAAATTTTTGCATAGTAATTACGACTTGCAAGTATCTAAAGGTTGTGGTTTTCTAAAATTCAGTGAGTAACATGGTTGTATGGAAAGTTTTAAGAGATGGTGGGACACCATTTGAATAGAAATTAAAGAACTAGAGTAATAATGAACAAAAATAGTGGGAGGTAGTACAACCTTTAGAGAGAGGCGAGAGCAAGATTTTTTTATTTAATTGCAAAGGCTAAAGAGATATCTTCAGAGGTGTAGATAATTGGGTTCACAGACACGTGATTTATTTTGTGATGATGTGTCTATGGTAATAGGGTCACAAGTCTGTCTGATTGGTTAAAAACTATTAAAAAAGGACTTGAGAAAGGAGTGTACAAACATTAGCTCGTGTGTGATGATAAGTGCTTTGTTTTTGTTTTAAGTTTATTAATGAGTACAATTGAATTTTAGCAAAGGATATTGTGAAATCGATGGAGAAGTGATCCATGATAAGCGAAGATCCATGAATTCATAAGAATCTTCAAGGTACAAGCTAATGTTGATAGAGAAAAGGGATTCTGTTATACAGTGGAAATTACAATAAAAAATTTTCATTATAAGTCTACATTCGTGATATATTTTGTCAAGGTATGAATTGAAAAGGTGAGAAATGATCAATTGTATCCGGTATTGAGAATTTGAAAGGACTTACACCTGGGTTGAGTCGTAAAATTGATTACTGTTGATTGTTAAAGTAACTTAGAAAGGTTTTCATTTAAAAAGCGTTGCTTTAAAGTAAGGTCAATGGTCGGAGTGGTTATGATGGTTGTTAGTATTAAGAGTGTTGGCTTCAATCGAAGGATGTGAAGAGTATGTTGAGTCAAGTGAATGGAAATGGCTGGTATCGACTCTTCAAAGGAAAATCTTTCGTGTAATTCGATAATTCTTATGTGACTATCTATTTCATTTTGTACGTGGTTGTAAGTGTGATGAACTAGTTATAGTCATGCGTGTTTTTCATTTTGTGGGTGAATCTCTAGTGGTGGATCAGGTTTACCAATCCTGCAACGCTCTCTTGGTTGAGTGGGAAGATTGGGAAGATTTGGTTATTTCGAATGACATAATTTATGTTGTGGGATGGAGATGTTATTAAGAACTATGATTGGTTAGGTATTATGATTGTGTGTTGGTTGGTTCAGGTTCACCTCTAACTGTGGCAAGTTTTGATTTAGCATTTTATCATGGTTTTGTGAGAAAAATTCGTCCTAATGTTTGTGTCAAGTCCTTGATAACATGTTGTAGACATGTGTATGATCAAACTTTAGTGGTTATTGGGAATAGTTTTTTTGTTAGTTAAGTGTACATACAACAATAATTATCACTCGAGTATTGTGATGACTTCATTGAGGCATTGTAAGCGAGGATGCGTGGGTATTCAATTTGGTTGGTTTGGGGACAGAGATTATATTATAAAGTGAGACTTAGTACTGTTAAACAAGACCTTCGGTATGAAAAAAA
The DNA here is from genome assembly GCA_035578085.1 of Solanum pinnatisectum. Lineage (NCBI taxonomy): Eukaryota > Viridiplantae > Streptophyta > Magnoliopsida > Solanales > Solanaceae > Solanum > Solanum pinnatisectum. The sequence goes on from JAWPEI010000066.1 coordinate 395,348, forward strand.
ACCGTTTGAAAGTCTTGATCACAATGTCCGGGAGATGAGGACATGCGAGACAAGTATCCTCAGTAATTCAACATCTCAGATACTACTCTACCTTTAATTTAGCCAGTCTTTCCTAGTTGATCACTTGGGGACGAGTGATGGGTAAATTGGTATCTATTGTAACGACCTGATTCCGTCATTAGGGAAAAGTCAATGAAGAAAGAACTGGGGCTAGAAAACTTTTTCGTAGTAACTTGGAATTTCCCAACCTGGTCTAAATTTGGACGAAATTAGAGTCATTAAGGAATAGGGAAATATGGTAATTAATGAGAGATCTAATTATGATTTAGACCACATGAGTAGATAGCTAAGACGTTAAGGAAACTGTACGACTATACAAAATCGAATTTGGGCAAGTAGAACTCTCGAAAATGATCTTTGCGTGAACAGTAACATTTTGTCTCCGAGTAGGCCACCAGAGCGGGGCCGCTGTAGCGGGATGGGTCCGCCGTGGTGGGCAAGACGCGACTTAAAGTCATTAATAAACTCCTAAATGACCTTATTTGGCATTTTTTGATTTTTAGAGCTAAGGAGTCGACCCCTGGCAACTTATTGACCGTTTTTCACCATTATTGAGGCTAAAGGTAAGGTTTTAAGTCCCCGAATCCATTTTTCGATCCGTAGAATGTAATCTAGTGTGTCATTATCGATGGGGGAGGGTTTTGATCTAGAATTTATGGTGGAAAAAACCCTAAACTAGGTAGTAGGATCTTGGGTTTGGTCTAGGGTTATTGGGTTTGTTATAATCCGGATAATTAGACTTTTCATTGTTGATCTCTGCATATAAATTGTTGGTTGTAGACCTAGAACAAGCGGAAAGAATTCAAAAAGGGAAGATTCAAGTGCCTTAGGGGATTCAAGATTGGATTCGAGGTAGGTGATGATTGTGATTTCATGTTGGTGTGATATATGTTTGTAATTGCTCATTATAATGCATGTATGTATGTGAATGTTGCATTATTGATCACCCTAATCGTAAATGAGGATAATTGAATAATTGTATGCCATGAATCACCTCTCATTGTATGATTGTGAGAATATACATTGTGATTGTGATTTTGGTTTGTTGAATGGGATCCACTGCCACGTTCCGGCAACTAATTAGGATCGGTTGCCATGTTTCGGCATAAATATGGGATCGGATGCCACGTTGGCATAAATATTGGATCAGATACCACGTACCAGTATGCTAATAGTTTGGGTGTGGGTTCTATGAGAGGACCATTGAATTGGGTTCCGTGAGAGGACCAATGACTTGTTATATATTGGCTTATTGTTGTGAACATGATCATGAACTAGGACTTATGACTTCTCAAGAGTTCTACTTAGTGTGAGTGGGGGTATGGGACTTCATTCATGCATTGCACAAGTGGACTTTAAGAGTGGTTGTGGTGTCGATTCTCTTATTTAAGCATGTGAAATTATACGTTGCGCGTAAGTGATAAATGATATTGTATATGTTCGGTGTATGCATGTTTATGATGTTGTAATAACTTACATACGTTTCACTTAGTGGGATAGTCGTGTGGTCCTACCAGTACATGGTGGTTGTGTACTGATACTGCACTTGCTCTTATTTTTGTTGAGTCCAGGGAATCTTGTGGCGGCTATTGATGTACCTCAGCTATGTGACTATTGAGCATGACCGGATTCAAGGGTGAGCGAGTTTTTTTAGGCTTCCATGAATCTCTCTTGTTTAAGTCCACTCTTTCGGACTAAGACTATTGGTTAAGTTGTTGTTTAGTTTCGGGGTTGTACCCCTTGTTCTTAGACTTATCGTTAGTAGAGTGTTGGTACATTGACTTTCAGGTTCTAGGGGTTGAGTTTCCGCATTAGTTTGGTTAGTTTATTTAAACCTTTGGAGTTTATGGGGACTTCGTATTAATTATATAGTATTTAAATGCCTTAATTTTCATAAAGTTTGCTAGTTGGGTTGTAGTGATGGTTCTCCCACCGGAGGGTTAACGTGGGTGCCATTCACGATGGTCTAGGTTGTGACACTTTCATAGCCACCATCAAGAAAAATATATATATTTACATAGTATATTCCATCTCAAACAAGGTTTCTACTTATTAACTTTATATATTTACATAGTATATTCCATCTCAAACAAGGTTTCTATTTATTAACTTTATATTTACATGAATTTTTAATGTTTGACTGTATGCATGAGTGGTTTTCATAAGATTATTTACTATTGTAAACTAATTATTATTTTGATTTTATTTTATGTGTAGCTAAAATGAATACTTTCATCAATAATAATAAGTTCAACAAGAACAAAGTGGTGTTCATAATGGGAGCAACAGGAACGGGAAAATCTCGTCTTTCTATTGATCTTGCCACCCATTTTTGAGAAGAAATAATCAACTCGGACAAAACGCAAGTATATAAGGGACTTGATATTGTTACAAACAAGATCACACACACTGAGAAACAAGGTGTATGACACTATTTGTTAGGTATATATATTTATTTCCAACAATATTTATATCAAATGACTACCTAGATAATTTAATAGTAATAATTGTAGACTCTAGTGGAAATATACTTTACTATTAAAAATTATTATTCCAATTCTGAAAAAGTTAATTTAATCACATTTTCATAAGGAAATTGAGCCAGATTCTGACTTCACAACTGAAGCTTTTGTTTGCAAGCTATTGTCTACATAGAAATTTTTTTGAAGACTCAACGTGTTCCAATTATTGTTGGAGGGTCGAATTCGTATATTGAAAAACTTGTGGAAGACTCTGTGTTCATGTTCAAATATAAGTATGATACTTGCTTTATTTGGATTGATGTAGAGCAATCAGTCTTGAACCATAGAGTTGACATGAGGATTGATGAAATGGTCAATGCAGGTAATTTTTGTAATTGTTTTATATATCAATAAAGATATAATCATGCATCTAGCTAAAAACATTTCTTATATAATTTTCTTAATATTATTTTTGGTTATCAACTCTATGTTCCACTAAGTAAAACTCTTCTTAAATTTATGTTGCATACAGGGCTAGTGGATAATGTGCGAGAGATTTTCATCCTTGATGCAGATTACACCAAAGGAATCTGACAGTCCATTGGTGTCCCCAAAAATGGATAGATATTTAAGAGAAGAAACCATTATAGACAAAGATGATGAATTAGAGAAGACGATTCTTCAATCGTCAATTGCGAATATCAAGCGTAATACTCATTTATTAATTTGTCACAAACTTGACAAGATTCAACGATTAATAAATGAGAAAATGTGGTTGGTGCATCATATTATTGCTACTGACGTTTTCAAAGGAGATAGAACATAAATTGTTGACGAAGCATGGAGGAATACTGTTTTGCAACCATGCTTGGATATTGTGAAAAGATTTCTCAAAAATGATGATCACAATATGATTATTGAGTGAACATAAACTATCATTATCTCTATCTTGAGTTATTTTGTTTCTTCGGCACTTTAATTTTTGACCTATTTTGTATAGTTTGTATCTCATTATATATATATATATATATGACATGACCCTTCTTTCTATATATATTATACTTATCTGTTAAAAGTTGTTATTTATAGAGAAAATATTTAAGCTTTATAAAAATATTTATTTTAAGTTCTGTTCCAAGCCCAAGCCCCAAGTCCAAGTCCAAGTCTTCTATATTTCATATATATTAACATAAATACGTACTTACACAATTACATGAGATCATTCATAATGTCAAGGTAATAGAGTGAGCAAATAAATGACCATAAATGTTTGGGAAGATTCTACCCTAAAAGAATTTAAAAGAATAGAAATCTTAACTCCAAATTTAAAATTGTTACATACACAAAGAAGAGAAAGTAGTAAATTTGCAATCTGTCGGTAATGATCATTTAAGGATATATGTTATACCTAATTCAATCACGGTGATGGAAACTTAATTCAGTAAAATTTTTATCTATTATTACATGCTGCACAAGTTAATATAAATACTCGTAATTAAAATAATTCTCGTTAATTGTTCCCTTCCCTCTAATGGAATTAGACTTAACACTTATGACGTGCTGTTAAATAGTGTAAGAATTGATGCATTATCACTTGAATATATTCCATCAGAAATATTATTGAGTTATTTTTACAATCCTCTTGTAATTGATCTTTTCGTCAATTCTGTATGTGATCTCATAACAATGTACATCTAGAAACGTCATCCTAAAATTATTTAAGCTTAATCACCAAAATTCAAGGTGACTATATCTATATATATATATATATATATATATATATATATATATATATATATATTAATTTGGTATACCAATTAATAAGTTTGTAATCACATTTTTACTATAAAAGCCCATTTTTATGTGATCTCCTAACAATGTACATCTAATAATTGTATCCTAAAATATTTTTAATAATAATTACCAAAATTCAAGTTGACATATCTATATATTTTTCAAAAGTCATTCTTATCCTAAAAGATATCAGTAATTTTGAATATGGTAAGTCAATTAATAAGTCCACAAATTGATTCTACTATAAAAGTTGAATGCAATTTCTTTCATAGCCACCATCAAGAAAATTATATATATTTTTTATATAGTATATTCCATCTCAAACAAGGTTTCAACTTATTAAATTTATATTTACAAGATTTTTTAATGTCTGACTGTATTCATGAGTAACTTTCATGAGATTATTTCCTATTGTAAACTAATTATTATTTTGAATTTTTTTTTATGTGTAGCTAAAATGAATACTTTCATCAACAATAACAAGTTCCACAAGAAGAAAGTGGTTTTCATAATGAGAGCAATAGGAACGGGAAAATCTTGTCTCTCTGTTGACCTTGCCACACATTTTCGAGGAGAAATAATCAACTCGGACAAAATGGAAGTATATAAGGGACTTGAAATTGTTACAAACAAGATCACACACACTGAGAAACAAGGTGTACGACACTATTTGTTAGGTATATATATTTATTTCCAAAAATAATTATATCAAATGATTACCTAGATAATTTACTAGTAGTAATTGTAGATTCTAGTGGAAAATATATTTTACTATTAAAAATTATTTATTCTAATTCTGAGAAAGTTAATTTGATCACATTTTCTTAGGTGAAATTGATCCAGATTCCGACTTCACAACTAAAGATTTTTGTTTGCAAGCTATTGTCTAAATAGAAAATTTTTTGAAGACTCAACGTGTTCCAATTATTGTTGGAGGGTCAAATTCATATATTGAAAAACTTGTGGAAGTCTCTGTGTTCATGTTCAAATATAAGTATGTTACTTGCTTTATTTGGATTTATGTAGAGCAATCAGTCTTGAACCGTAGAGTTGACATGAGGGTTGATCAAATGGTAAATGCAGGTAATTTTTGTAATTGTTTTATGTATCAATCAAGAATGCATCTAGCGAAAAACTTTTATTATATAATTTTCTTATTAATATTTTTTGTTATGAAATCTATGTTCCACTAAATAAAACTCTTCTTAAAATTTATGTTGCATGCAGGGCTAGTGGATGAGGTGCGACAAATTTTCATTCCAGATGCAAATTACACCAAAGGGTGAGCCAATTCTTCCGGGCTGCCATGGGATTCTCTTTCGTCTATGTCCACCATTTCCTGACTTAGACATTTGTTTTAGTTAGTTGATTAGTTCATTAGTATGGGGTTGTATCCCTTCTTGTTTAGACTTGGTTCGTTGTTAGATGTTTTGGTGCATTAACTTTCAAGTTCTAGGTTATTTCTTCCGCATTTGTTTAGTTCTTGTTAGACGTTTGTTGGAGCTTATAGGAACTCCCCATTTATTTCCTTAGTAATTGACTTAAATGTCTTAGTTATTGCTTTAGTTGTTTGGTTTGGGTTGTAGTAGTGGTTCTCCTACCGGAGTGTTAGTGTGGGTGCCAATCACGACGGTCTAGGTCGTGACGAAGTCTTGTATCAGAGCCTAAGATCATTGATCTTGATGTATTGAAACGAGTCTAATAGAGTCTCGTGGAATGGTATGGAGACGCCTTTACTTTTCTTTGAGAGGCTATAGGAGTTTAGGAAGTCTCTCAATTTTCTATTGTCTCCTTCGTGCTATAACTTGATTCCAATTGGTATTTGTCTATTCAAATTGGTATCTAACCTCCTTCACTCTTCTGTCCACAGATGGTTAATACTAGGTATAACGGCGTTAGGCTTGTAGCTCCCGTCAATGCTCTAGCTGAGGAATCTATAGCAACTGGTCGTGGTCGAGGCTGGGTAGAAGAAGAGCTAGGAGTAGATGCCATGGAAGAGCAGCGCCTGCTAGAAATAGAGCTCCTATTGAGAATGCTCCTATGAATGAGAACCCTCTCATATATCATGAGGAAATGGAAGAAGAGGTTGAGGTTGAGAATGTTGAGGAAGTTGTACAAGAGGAAGAGGTGCAGGCTGAGCCTACTAAATTCATCCAATCGATCCGGTGTTAGCTCAACAAATCATGTCATTTTTGAAGGGATTGGCTGGTCCTGCAACGCTTCCATCTGTTCAATCAACTCAAGCTCCTACCAGTCCTCCTGGTGCTAGCACTACGCCCAAGGTGGGTGGGACTGGAGGTAATGATGCTTTCTTCCATCCTTTGTTGGGTTCTGTTATGACCGGTAATGAGCATGACATGTTGACTAAGTTTTTGAAGCTTAAGTCTTCGGTATTTCTTAGTTCTGAGAGTGAGGATGCGTATGAGTTCATTCTGGATTGCTATGAGTGGCTGTATAAATTGGGTATTGTTCACCAACATGGGGTTGAGTTTGTGTCCTTTCAACTTTAAGGTCAAGTAGTAGTGGAGAGCTTATATGGAGTGCAGATCTTCTACTTTACCTCCACTTACTTGGAGCCAATTTCATGCTCTGTTTCTAGAAAAGTATGTGCCTAGAACTTTGAGAGATCGTAAGAAAGATGAATTTTTGGCTTTGGAACAAGGTGGTATGACTGTGGTTGCTTATGAGGCCAAGTTCCACGCTCTGTCTAGATATGCTACTCGATTGGTGACAATTGAGAAGGAGAGGATCCGCTTATTTATTACAAGGCTAAATTTTGAGTTGCATGTATTATCCGTTCATATGACTTCTGCAAGGAGGAACTTTAATGAGGTGACAGATTATGTTAAGAAGGTGGAGGGGGTAAGGCGAGACGAACAGGCTAAGGCATTGGCTCAAATGGGCCAAGAATTCAGGAAATTGTCAAGGTTCTTACTCTAGAGGTTCAGGGAGGCTGACACTTGCAGCTAAGCCAATTCAATCCGTTATGTCTGCCTCTACAGGTAACTATTCGGGAACTCCATCTTATAATTTTTAGGATAGCCAGGGAGTCCCGCCTTCGATGGGCGGCAGACAATATTTTGATCGTACATTCTACAATTGTAGAGAACCTCAACATATGAGAAGAGATTGTTCCCATCCGCATGTGTTTGATTCTGTGCAACAGCCTTCTAGACCAGTGGCACCCGTGAGAAATGGTAATAATGGTAGAGGACCTCCATAAGGTGGGCGAATAGGTAATTAGCAAGGTCGTGGAGGTAGAGGAAATGGTAACTGAGGTAGGGGTAATGCACAACTAGGCAGGGAAGGGGCTCATCATGATGATAGGGCTCAATGTTATGCTTTTCTGAGAAAGAATGAGGCGGAGGCATCTAATGCGGTGATCACAGGTACTATTCTTGTCTGTGACCAGATGACTAATGTGTTGTTTGATCCGAGTTCTACTTATTCTTATGTATCCGTGAGATTTGCCTTAGATTTTGCTATTATTTATGATATTCTTGATGCCCTATTTGTGTTTCTATCCCAATTGGAGAGTCAGTCATAGTTACTCATGTCTATCGTGCTTGTCCTATTTTGTTTATGGGATTTCAAACTTGGGCTGATTTAGTGATTTTGGATATGATTGACTTTGACATAATCTTAGGCATGACTGGTTGTCCCTCTATTATGTTGTGCTCGATTCTAATGCGAAGTCTGTAACTCTAGAAATTCTGGGAAAGGAAAAATTAAAGTGGGAAGAGGTGTACAAGCCTAAGCAAGCTAAGATTATATCCTCCATTCGGGCTACTAAATTAGTAGAGTAGGGTTTCTTGGCTTATTTGGCTCATATTAGGGATGTTGAGATTGAGGCTCCATCCATTGAGTCTATTCCTGTGGTGTCTGAATTTAGTGAAGTGTTTCCTAATGACTTGCCTGGTATGCCTCTAGATAGAGATATAGATTTTTGCATTGATTTAGAGCCTGGTATGTGTCCCATTTCTATCCCTCCATATCGCATGGCTCCGGCAGAATTAAAAGAGCTTAACGCTCAAATCCAAGAGCTTCTTGATAAGCGATTTATTCGCCCTAGTGCTTCTTCATGGGGTTCTCTAGTTTTGTTTGTTAATAAAAAGGATGGTAGTATGAGAATGTGTATAGATTATCGGCAATTAAATAGAGTCACTATTTGAAATAAGTATCCCATGCCTCGAATAGATGATCTCTTTGACCAATTGCAAGGGGTAGCAGTTTTCTCTAAGATTGATCTAAGATCCAGTTATCATCAAGTAAAAATTAGGCCTGAGGATGTGCCCAAGACGGCGTTTAGAACTCGCTATGGGCACAATGAGTTTTTGGTTATGTTTTTTGGTTTGACCAATGCGCCTTCAACTTTCATGAGTTTGATGAATGGGGTGTTCAAATCATTCCTTGATTCGTTTGTTATAAATTTTTTTGATGATGTTTGGGTTTATTCAAAAAGTGAGAAAGAGCATGCCGACCATTTTCGTATTGTTTTAGGTATTCTTGGGAAGCAAAAATTATATGCTAAATTTTTGAAGTGTGAATTTTGGTTGAATTCAGTTGCATTTTTAGGGCATGTAGTTTCAAAATATGGGGTAATGGTGGATCCTCAAAAGATTAGGGCGGTTAAGAATTCAGTTCGGCCTAGCTCTGTAACGGAAGTTAGGATTTTTATAGGGCTTGTTAGCTAGTATCGTCAATTTGTGAAGAACTTTGCTTCTATTGCCACTCACTTCACCAATTTTACCAAAAAGGAGATACCATTTGAATGGACAGAAAAATGTGAGGAGATCTTTCAAAAGCTCAAGACTCTCTTGACCACCGCACCTATTCTAGAATTACCGGTTGAAGGTAAGGATTTTTTTGTTTATTGTGATGCTTCACATTCTGGTTTAGGTGTTGTGTTGATGTAGGATAAGAATGTTATAGCTTATGCCTCGCGTCAACTGAAGGTGCATGAAAGGAATTATCCAACGCATGATTTAGAGTTGGTAGCGGTTGTGTTTTCTCTTAAGATATGGCGGCATTACCTCTATGTTGTTAAGTATGAAGTGTTTACTGATCATCGTAGTTTACAACACGTGTTCACTTAAAAGGATTTGAATTTGAGACAACGAAGGTGGATGGAGTTACTAAAAGATTATGATGTGACCATTCAATATCATCTGAGCAAGGCTAATGAGGTGGCCGACGCCTTGAGTCGAAAAGCGGTAAGTATGGGTAGTTTAGCTTGCTTAAGTGTATCCAAGCAACCTTTGGCTAAAGAAATTCAGACCTTAGAATCTAAATTTCATACAATTGGGAATCGTAGAAAAAGGTGGGGGTGGTGCTAGCTAGTATTGAGGTAAGATCCAGTTTCATTGAAGAGATCAAGCCCAAACAATTTGAATATGAGAATTTGGAGGAACTTAAGAAAAAATACTGCTATTGGTAAGGCACAAGGGACCACTCTTGATGCGGATGTTGTGCGAAATTTCAAGGGGAGAATTTGTGTTCCTAGAGTAGATGACTTGATTGAAAAAGTGTTGGCAGAGTCTCATGGTTTGCGATATTCTATTCATCCAGGTATGACCAAAATGTACAGAGATCTGAAGCGAATTTATTGGTGGCCAGGCATGAAGAAGGGCATAGCAGAGTTTGTGGCAAAGTGTCAATATTGTTAACAAGTGAAATATGAACATCAAAGGCCCGCAGGTTTACTTCAAAGAATGCCAATTCCGAAATGGAAGTGGGAAAGAATAGCCATGGATTTTGTTGTTAGTCGTCGTAAGACTTGGGGGAAGTTTGATTCTATTTGGGTAGTGGCTGATGGATTGACTAAGTAAGCCTATTTTATTCTGGTAAGAATAGTTTATAATGCTCAACAATTGGCTAAAGTATATGCGAAAGAGATAGTGAGGTTGCATGGGGTGTCCCTTTCTATCATCAGACCATGGTACCCAATTCACATAGAAGTTTTGGAGAAAATTACATGATGAATTGGGCACACAACTCACTTTTAGTACAGCCTTTCATCCACAGATGGATTGACAATTGGAGACGACTATTCAAGTATTGGAAGACATGTTGAGAGCATGTGTGATTAATTTTGGAGGACACTGGGATAAGTTCTTACCGTTGTGTCAATTTTCTTATAACAATGGTTATCACTCTAGCATTGATATGGCACCATTTGAGGAACTCTATGGGAGGGGATGTAATCACCCATAAGATGGTTTAAGGCTAGCGATGTGAAGCCTTTGGGGGTTGATTTAGTAAAGGATGCTCAAGATAATATGAGGAGTATTCAAGCTAAGCTTCTAGCAGCCCAGAGTAGACAAAAAAAGTATATGGATCATAAGGAAAGAGACACAGAGTTTCAATCCAGTGAAAATGTTCCTCTTAAGGTATCACCCATGAAAGGGGTGATGAGATTTGGTAAGAAGGGTAAGCTAAGTCCTAGATACATTGGTCCATTTGAGATTATTGGATGTGTAGGGCCGGTGGTGTATAGATTGGCATTACACCCTAATTTATCGAGTGTTCATCTGGTATTTCATGTATCCATGTTGAAGAGGCATCATGGTGGTGGGGATTATATTATTAAGTGGGACTCAATTGTATTAGACAATGACCTCTAATATGAGGAGGAACCGATTGCAATTCTTGATCGTAATGTGCACAAATTGAGGACCAAAGAAGTTAAGTCCGTGAAAGTTCAATGGAAGCATCGTCCAGTTGAGGAAGATACTTAGGAGACTGAGAAAGACATGTGAGACAAGTATCACCAATTGTTAGTCGAATTAGGTACTACTTCATTCCTTCCTTAGCCTATTTTTCCTAAGTTGTCACTCGGGGACGAGTGATGGTGAAATTGGTATCTATTGTAACGGCTGGGTTCCGTTGTTATAGAAAAACCAACGGGGGAAATTTGGGTCAGAAAACTTTTTCATAGTATCTTGAAATCTGCCAACCTATTCCAAATTTGGATGAAATCAGAGTCTTTAAGGTGTAGAGAAATCTGGTAACAATCGGGTGAATTAATTATGATTTTTATTACATGAGTAGTTAGATAGCTCGTTAAAGAATCCGTACGACTTTACAAAATTGAATTAAGGCGAGTAGAACTCCTGAAATCGATCTTAGCGTAAAGGGTATTTTCTGAGCTTCGTGGGTTAGAGGTGTATTATGAAATGGGGATTTTGAAATTCTTTAAATAGCTCATTGGTTCTAGAATGCCGCTTTGGGGGGGTGGCCGCTGTGGCGGGCCAGATATGACTTAATGTCATTAATAAACCCCTAAACGACCCTATTTGGCACTTTTCAATTTTTAGAGCTAAGGATTGAACCGAAGATGGCTCCTACTCATTTTTCACCATTCTTGAGGCTAAAGGTAAGATTTTCACTCCTCAAATTTGTTTTTTGATCCGTAGAACGTAATAGAATGGGTGAATATTGATGGGGAAGGGTTTTGTTATATATTATATAGTGGGAACAACCCTAATTTGGATAATTGGAATCATGGGTTTGATCTAGGGTTCATAGAATTGTTAGTAATTTGGGTAATTAATGATTGTTTATTGATTCCCTTATTATATTGATTGTTTGTAGACCAAGAACAAGCGAAACGAATTTGAAAAGGGAAGGATCAAGTTTCCTAAGGTTTCAAGTTTGTTTCGAGGTAGGTGATGGTTGTGATTCTATGATTTTGTGATGTATGCTTGTTCTTACTTCATTATGATACTTGTATATATATGAATATTGCAATGTTGATCATACTTGTTGTAAATGAGATAGATGAATTATAATTGCCATGAAATTATGACTTAAATGTATGATCTTGAGGATATACTTGTGTTTATGATTGTGGTGTGTGGATGGGATCGGTTGCCACGTTTTGACATAACTAACTTGGATCAGTTGCCACGTTTCGACATAAAAATGGGATCGGTTGCCACGTTTCGACATAAATATGGATCGGTTGCCACATTCTAGCATGCTAATTGTTTTGGTTTGGGTTCCATGAGAGGACGAATGAGTGATATAAAATGTGAAACTGATCATTGTTAGTAAATGTTGATAATGTTGTATATGTTGATATATATGCATGTGATTATATTGTTGTCTTGAACTATTTATGTTGCACTAGTGGGCTAGCAATGTGATCCTACCAGTACACTATGGTTGTGTACTGATGCTACACTTGCTCTTATTTTTGTTCAGTACAGGGAATCTTCAAGAGGCTATTGATAGACCTCGCTTAGGAGATCAGTGATTGTCACTTTGAATTCAAGGGTGAGCCAATTCTTTCGGGCTGCCATGGGATTCTCTTTCGTCTATGTCAACCATTTTTGGACTTATTGAAATTTATTTTAGTTAGTTGATTAGTTCACTAGTATGGGGTTGTATCCCTTCTAGTTTAGACTTGGTTCATTATTAGATGTTTTGGTATATTGACTTTCAGGTTCTAGGTTATTTCTTTCGCATTTGTTTAGTTCTTGTTAGACGTTTGTTGGAGTTTATGAGAACTCCCTATTTATTTCCTTACTTTTTGACTTAAATGCCTTAGTTATTGATTTAGTTGCTTGGTTTGGGTTGTAGTAGTGGTTCTCCCATAGGAGAGTTAGTGTGGGTGCCAATCACGATGGTCCGGGTCATGACAAAGTTGGTATCAGAGCCGAGGTTCGGTGATCTTGATGTACCAAAACGAGTCCAGTAGAGTCTTGCGGAACGGTATGTGGACGCCTTTACTTTTCTTCGAGAGGCTATAGGACTTTTGGAAATCTCTTTATTTTCTCTTGTCTCCTTCGTGCTATAATTTGATTCCAATTGGTATCTGTCGATTTGAATTGATATCTAACCTCTTTCACTCTTCTATCTGCAGTGGGTTAATACTAGGTATAACGGCGTTAGGCTTGTAGTTCCCGTCAATGCTCCAACTGAGGAAACTTCAGTGAGAGGTCGTGGTCGAGGCAAGGGTACATGAAAAGCTAGGGTAGAGGCCGTGGGAGAGTAGAGCCTGCTGTGAATAAGGTACCAATTGATAATGCTCCTATGAGAACCCTTATGCGCATCATGAATAGATTGAAGAGGAGAACGTTGATGTTGAGAATGTTGAGGAGGTTGGACAAGAGGAAGAAGTGTAAACTGAGAGTACAAGTATTCCTCCCATCGATCCGGTGTTAGCTCAACAGATCATGTCATTTTTCAAGGGATTGGCTGGTCCTGGAATGCTTCCATCTATTCAAGCAACTCAAACTCCTACTAATCCTCTTGTTGCTAGCACTGCACCCAAGACGGGTGGATGCGTAGGTATTGATGCTTTCTTTCGTCCTTTGTTGGGTTCCGTTATGACAGGAAATGAGCATGACATGTTGACTAAGTTTTTGAAGCTTAAGGCTCTGGTATTTCTTGGTTCTGAGAGTGAGGATGCATTTGAGTTCATTTTGGATTGCTATGACAGGCTTCATAAATTTAGTATTTTTCATCTACATGGGGTTGAGTTTGTGTCTTTCCAACTTCAACGTGAGGCCAAACAATGGTGGAGAACTTATATGGAATGCAGATCTTCTACTTTACCTCCACTTACATGGACTCAATTTCATGCTCTGTTTCTACAAAAGTATGTGCCTAGAACTTTGAGAGATCGTAAGAAAGATGAATTTATGGCTTTGGAACAAAGTGGAATGTCAGTGGCTACTTATAAGGCCAAGTTCCATGCTTTGTCTAGATATGCTACTCAATTGGTGACTACTAAGGATGAGAGGATCCAGTTATTTATTAGGGGATTAAATTTTGAGTTGCAAGTATTAACTATTCATATGACTTCTGCAGGGAGGAGCTTTAATGAAGTGACATATTATGTTAAGAAAGTGGAGGGGGTAAGGCGAGACAGTTAGGCTAAGGCATTGGCTAAAAGGGCTAGAACTCGGGTAACTTTCAAGGTTCTTATGCTAGAAGTTCAGGGAGGCCAATGCTTGCAGCCAAGCTAATTCAGTCCGCTATGCCCTCCTCTACAGGTAACTACTCAGGAACTCCATCTTATAATTTTCAGGATAGCAAGGGAATCGCGCCTTCGACAGGCGGCAGACCATCTTTTGATTGTACTTACTAAAATTGCGGAGAAACTGGGCATATGAGGAGAGATTATCCCTACCCACGTGTATTTGATGCTGTGCAGCAGCCTTCTAGAGCAGTGGTGCCCGCAGGAAATGGTAATAATGGTAGAGGACATACATAAGTTAGGCAAGGAGGTAATCAGTGAAGCTGTGGAGGTAGAGGAAATGGTAATGGTAACAGAGGTAGGGGTAACCCACAACTAGGCAGGAAAGTGGCTCGTCATGATGATAGGGCTTAGTGTTATGCTTTTTCGGGCAAGAATGAGGCGGAGGCGTCTGACACGGTGATCACATGTACTATTCTTATCTTTGACCCGATGGCTAATATGTTGTTTGATCCGGGTTCTACTTATTCATATGTATCTGTGAGATTTGCCTCAGATTTTGATACGATTTGTGATATTCTTAATGCCCCTATTCGTGTTTCTACCCTAGTTGGAGAGCCTATCATAATTACTCATGTCTATCGTGCTTGCCCTATTTTGTTTATGGGATTTCAGACTTGGCCCGATTTGGTGATTTTGGATGTGATTGACTTTGACATAATCTTAAGCATGACTTGGTCGTCCCCCTATTATGTTGTGCTTAATTGTAATACTAAGTTTGTAACTCTAGAAATTCCGTGAAGGGAAAAATTAGAGTGGGAAGGGGTGTACAAGCCTAAGCAAGCTAAGATTATATCCTCCAATCGGGCTAGTACATTAGTAGAGCAGTGTTGTTTGGCTTATTTGGCTCATATTATGGATGTTGAGATTGAGGCTCCACCATTGAGTCAATTTCTATGATGTCTGAATTTAGTGAAGTGTTTCCTAATGACTTGCCTGGTATGCCTCCGGATATAGATATGGATTTTTGCATTGATCTAGAGCCTGGTACTCTTCCCATTTCCATCCCTCCATATTGCGTGGCTCCGGCAGAATTAAAAGAGCTTAAGGATCAAAGCCAAGAGCTTCTTGATAAGGGATTTATTCGCTGTTGTACTTCTCTATGGGGTGCTCCAGTTTTGTTTGTTAAGAAGAAGGATGTTAGTATGAGAATGTCTATAGATTACCGGCAATTAAATAGAGTCACTATTCGAATCAAGTATCCTTTGCCTCGAATAGAAGAACTCTTTGACCAATTGCAAGGTGCATCAATTTTCTCTAAGATTGATCTAAGATCCGGTTATCGTCAATTGAAAATTAAGCCTGAGGATGTGCCCAAGACGATGTTCAGAACTTGCTCTGGGCACTATGAGTTTTTGGGTATGTCTTTTGGTTTGACCAATGCGCCTGCAGCTTTCATGAGTTTGATGAATGGGGTGTTCAAGCCATTTCTTGATTCTTTCACCATAGTCTTTATTGATGATATTATGGTTTATTCAAAAAATGAGGAAGAGCATGCCGACCATCTTCGCATTGTTTTGGGTATTCTTGGGAAACAAAGGTTGTATGCTAAATTTTCTAATTGTGAATTTTTGTTGAATTCGGTTGCATTTTTGGGGCATGTAGTTTCAAAGGTAGGGGTAATGGTAGATCCTCAAAAGATTGAGGCGGATAAGAATTGCGTTCGGCGTAGCTCTATGACGAAATTTAGGAGTTTTATGGGACTCGCTAGATATTATCGTCGATTTGTGAAGAACTTTGCTTCCATTGCCACTCACTTGACCAATTTGACCAAAAAAGAGATACCATCAGAATGGACTGAAAAATGTGAGGAGAGCTTTCAAAAGCTCGAGGCTCTCTTGACCACCGCACCCATTCTAACATTACCGGTTGAAGGTAAAGATTTTATTGTTTATTGTGATGCTTCACATTCTGGTTTGTGTACTATGTTGATGCAGGATAAGAGTGTTATAACTTATGTCTCGTGTCAACTAAAGGTGCATGAGAGGAGTTATTCAACGCACAATATGGAGTTGGCAGCGGTAGTGTTTGCTCTTAAGATCTAGCGACATTACCTTTATGGTGTCAAGTGTGAAGTGTTTACCGATCCTCGTAGTTTGCAGCACGTGTTCACTCAAAATGGTCTGAATTTGAGACAACGAAGGTGGATGGAGCTACTCAAGGATTATGATGTGACCATTCAATATCATCCGAGCAAGGCTAATGTGGTAGCAGACGCTTTGAGTCGAAAAATAGTGAGTATGGGTAGTTTAGCTTGCTTGAGTGCATCGAAGCGACCTTTGACTAAAGAAATTCAGACCTTAGAGTCTAAGTTCATGCAGTTGGGCATCTTAGAAAGAGGTGGCATATTAGCTAGTATTGAGGTAAGGGTCACTTACATTGAAGAGATCAAGGCCAAACAATTTGACGATGAGAATTCGAAGGAACTTAGAAAAAAGACTGTGATTGGTAAGGCACAAGAGACCACTCTTGATGCGGATGATGTGCTCAATATTAAAGGGAGAATATGTGTTCCTAGAGTAGATGACTTGATTGAGAAATTGTTGGCAGAGTCTCATAGTTCGCGATATTCTATTCATCCCGGTGTGACCAAGATGTATAGAGATCTGAAGCGAGTTTATTAGTGGTCGGGCATGAAGAAAGACATAGCGGAGTTTATGGCGAAATGTCAAAATTGTCAACAAGTGAAATATGAACATCAAAGGCCTGCGGGTTTACTTCAAAGAATGTCAATTTCGAAATGAAAGTGGGAAAGAATAGCCATGGACTTTGTGGTTAGCCTTCCCAAGAATTTGGGAAAGTTTGATTTTATTTGGGTAGTAGTTGATAGATTGACTAAGTCAGCCTATTTTATTCCGGTAAGAATAGATTATAATGCTGAACAATTGCCTAAAGTTTATGTAAAAGAGATAGTGAGGTTGCATGGAATGCCCATCTCTATCATCTTAGACCGTTGTACCCAATTCACATCCAAGTTTTGGAGGAAGTTGCATGATGAATTGGGCACACAACTCACTTTTAGTACAACTTTTCATCCATAGACGAATGGGCAGTCGGAGAGGACTATTCAAGTATTCAAATACATGTTGAGGACATGTCTGATTGATTTTGGAGGACATTGGGATATGTTCTTACCTTTGTGTTAATTCTCTTATAATACTAGTTACCACTCCAGCATTGATATGGCACCATTTGAGGCATTATATTGGAGGGGATGTAGATCACCCATAGGATGATTTTAGGCTGGCAATGTGAAACCTTTGGGGGTTGATTCAGTGAAAGATGCTCAAGATAAGGTGAGAAGTATTCAAGCTAAGCTTCTAGCATCCCAAAGTAGGAAAAAGAAGTATGTGGATCATAAGGTAAGAGACATGACATTTCAAACCGGTGAAAATGTTCTTCTTAAGGTATCACCCATGAAAGGGGTGATGAGATTTGGTAAGAAAGGTAAGCTAAGTCCTAGATACATTGGTCCATTTGAGATTCTTGAATCTATAGGACCGGTGGCGTATAGATTGGACTTAACTCCTAATTTATCGAGTGGTCATATGGTATTTCATGTATCCATCTTGAAGAGCTATCATGTTATGAGGTTTATATCATTAAGTGGGACTCAGTTGTGTTAGACAAGGACCTCCAATATGAGGAGAAATCAATTGCAATTCTTGATCGTGATGTGCGCAATTTGAGGACCAAAGAGATTAAGTCTGTGAACATTCAATGGAAGCATCGTCCAGTTGAGGATACTGCTTGGAGATTGAAAGGGACATGCGAGACAAGTATCCCCAATTGTTCGTTGATTCAGGTACTACTTCATTCTTCCCTTAGCCTATTTTTCCTAAGTTTTGTCATTCGGTGACAAGTGATGCGTAAATTGGTATCTATTTTAATGACCAAGTTTTGTCACTATAGAAAAGCCAACGGGGAAAATTTTTGGGTCGGAAAACTTTTTTATAGTATCTTAAAATTTCCCAACCTAGTCCAAATTTGGAGGTAATTGAAGTCTTAAAGGTGTAGGGAAATATGATAGAAATCGAGTTAGTTAATTTTGATTTTCAATACATGAGTAGTTATATAACTCGTTAAATAACCTGTACGACTTTACAGAATTGAATTCGAAAGAGTAGAACTCTCGAAATCTATCTTAGCGTAAAGGGTATTTTTTTAGCATCGTGGATTAGAGGTGTGTTGTGAAATGGGAGTCTTGTAATTCTTTAAATAGCTCACTGGTACGTGAATGCTGCTTTGGCGCTAGGTTTTGCCGCTCTGGAAGGGCCGCTGTAGCCGGGGGTGCCGTTGTGGCAGGCCCAACGCGACTTCAAGTCATTAATAAACCCCTAAACGACCTTATTTGGCACATTTCAATTTTTAGAGCTAAGGAAAGAACCCCAGGCGACTCCTACTCATTTTTCACCATTCTTGAGGCTAAAGGTAAGCTTCTCAATCCTTGAATCCATTTTTTCGATCCGTAGAACGTAATAGAATGGGAAATTAATGATGGGGAGGGTTTTGTTATAGATTCTATGGTGGAAAAAAACCTAATTTGGATAATTAGGATCATGGGTTTGATCTAGAGTTCATAGAATTGTTAGTTATTTGGGTAATTAGTGATTATTTATTGATTCCCGTATATTATTGATTGTTTGTAGACCAAGAACAAGCGAAACGAATTCGGAAATGGAAGGATCAAGTTTCTTAGGGTTTTAAGCTTTTCTCAAGGTAGGTGATGGTTGTGACTCTATGATTGTGTGATGTATGCTTGTTCTTGCTTCATTATGATACTTGTATATATATGAATGTTGCAATGTTGATCACACTTGTTGTAAATGAGATAGATGAATTATCATTGCCATGAAATCATGACTTAAATGTATGATCTTGAGGATATACTTGTGTTTGTGATTGTCGTGTGTTGAATAGATCAGTTGCCACGTTCCAGCATAACTAACTTGGATCGGTTGCCACGTTCTAGCATAAAATGGGATCGGTTGCCCTGTTTCGGCATAATTATGGGATCGGGTACCACGTTTCGGTATGCTAACTATTTGGGTTTGGGTTCCATGAGAGGACCAATGACGTGATATAAAATGTGAAACTGATCGTTGTTCGTAAATTTTGATAAAATTGTATATGTTTGATATATGTCATGCCCTGAGCTACCCTCGAGACGCGGACACGGGGCCTAGGATCACAAGTGACCCCAAGCTAACCCTACTGGCATAATCATGACCATACTAAAGATAAATTGAGAAATAAAACTGTTGCGGAAGCTAATAATAAGTAAATCTGAAATGATTAGGAATAACCATATACTAAAACTGAATATCAAATTTGAGAGTTTAAAACAAAAGAAACATCAAACTCAAATACTAAGTTGAATCTAACTATGTCTGAAATTAGCCTCTAACTGACTGGAAGTGTTGGGACATGCCCTAGTTAAGTCTATCAAAATTGAAACTAATAGACTGAAATAATGAAAAGATAACATAACAGTTGTCCTTGAATAATGAGGACTCACCACTGATACTGCAGAACTGGAGATCGGGAAATGATCTAAGCGTGATCTGGATGTGGAGAACCTGAACCTACATCACAAGAAGATCTAGCACAGAGTATGCATCAGTATTTGAAAGGTACTGAGCATGCATGATAGAGTAAAGTTAAAATAAACATATAACTGAACAAGCAATAAAGCAAGAGCATAATCTGAACATGATATAAATACTAAGCTAACTGAATGCAATAACCAAATTATAACATGTTGAGACTGAATACTGAATTGTACTGAACTATGGTCAATGTAATGGAATTTGACTGAATTGTGGGAGCTACTAATAACCGATAATAAAACCACATGAGCTAAAAGTGGAGTCTGATGTATACGCCCCATCGAGAGGATCCAATACACTCGGCCAAAGGTATAGAGGTATGCTAGTGTGATCACTAAAATGATGCCAACAGAGGGGACTTACAACCTACGTGGCTCATAGTTCTCGAACTAAATGGATGACTGATTGTAACACCCCAGAATATTTTTTAGCTAAGACTCGAACCGTTCTCCATAGTGAGTGAGATTTTTGCAAGGAATTTAAAATTTCTTGAATATTAAGGTCACTAGATGTAGCATCTTGAGTTCTAAGACGAACTAAAGAGAGTTTATTCAAGTCATTCCTAAGATTTTCTTAATTTTTGGGTCAAATTCAAACGACCATAACTACTACTACAAGATGAGTTAAGTGAGCTTCAAGAGAGAAAATTAAAGCCCATCGAGTCCTCTTTCCAACGCCACCGAGTTTGCTAAATTTCGAGCTTTGAGTAAAGAGTTATAACTGATTTACTAAGGACGCACAAACCTGGTAGCAGCTCCGCGATGGCTCTGCCAATACGGACCTCAATGCCTGGTGAAAAATTATTCCGGCTCCTAGCTCATTTTAATTATTTCTTTAAGGGTATTTTAGTACTAAAAACCCTTAGAAGGTCATCTAAATTGACCTAAATGTGTAGAAAACCATTTTTTCATAAATCAAACCCTCTCATCCACACCAAAAATTCTACGCTCAAGGGATTCATGAAACGCTAAAGCTAGGGTTCATCTTTCAAGATTTTTCTTCAATTCCTTCAAGAAGATGGTTCTTTCAGGTATGTAAGCTTCCATAGTTTTGGGTTTTTTCACCCACACGCCAAGCATGTTCATTTCAGTGTTAAGTTTGTTCTAGAAAGTTGAAAGTATGATGTTGTTGAAATTGGTTTTAGTTCTTGAGTTTAGATGAGATTATTGAGTTCCTTGATGAAATCATGTCGATCTTACAATTTTTTATGAGTAGGTTCTTGTGCTGGGTATCTAAATCTAAAGAGAAATTGAGAAAAAGAACCGAGTTTAAGTGAATTGGGGTTAGAAAATGAAAAAGGAAAAAGTCAGGCAAATATGGCACCTTGCTCCGCATTGCAGACCTGCCTCCCCATTTCATAAAGTTTGTCTTCATGTCACGGATAGTTCATTGACCTCTCTGCCTTGAAATTTAATTTGTGACCATATATTTTAATTCATCTCCGCGTCGTGGACTTGCTTCCAGATAGTGATTTCTTGATCATTTTTCATGTTTAACTATCTAAAAACACTCATAAACATCATGAGATCATTCCTATCACAAATCACACCTTGAAATCATAAATCACATTCAAGGTAGAGTTGAGAGTCAATTTTTGAGAATTCATTCTAACATTCGAAGAAAGTCCCTTTGAGCCCTTTCGAGGAGTCTTCTACCACTTCTAGTAATTTGTTTCAAGGCTCGAGTGTGTGAGCAAGGGGTTGAGCAAAATGTGTTCATGAGTCTACTTTGTCATCATGAGATATTTCCTATAATGAACCATAACTCTTGAATTCATAATTTACATTCAAGAGAGTGTTAAGAGAGTTCAAGAAAGCCTTTGAGTTCAATTGTGAATCCTTTCAGATCAACTATCGAATTGAACTAAGTTTTGAGGAAGTAAGTTAAAGAATAAAAGAAGTCGTATACATGAGTTCCATATTGTTATGTAGACCATCGAGTCGAGTTGTTTCATGCCCATATTTCCGCATGAACTTCCTAAGTTGAGCATCCTTCAGAGAAGTGGTATCTTCAAGTTCTAAGCCTTTTAGTGTTAAGTTCCTAATCCCTTTAGAGAAGTATCTTTGAGTCCTTGAGTTGAACATTTCATGCCCACAATCCCGCATGAACACTATAAGTCGAACGATCTTGAGATGGGAAGTATCTTTGAGTCCTTGAGTTGAGTAGTTCATGCTCATAATTCCACATGAACCCTCTAAGTTGAGCATTCTTGAAATAGTAGTATCATTGAAGTTCTTGAGTTCCATGTATTTAAGTTTTATCCATGGTTATTGAAAACCTTGCATTGAGTCGTTCAAGTCCATAATTCGGCGAGAACCATATTTTTAAGAAGTCTTTCTCAAATGTTTAAACTTTAAGATAAGAGGAAAATGAGATTTCCAAAAGAGTTTTGAGCAAGAAAGGGAACATTGATTCAAAGAGCTCTTTTATGCTAATTGTTGACTAATTATCACAAACCAAAGGAAGAAGTTGTTTTAAAACATATGAGATAAGTATATTTTTGGGAGTAGTATTGAGCACCGATATGGGGATGCGAGTTCATATTAACTCAAGTCTTCTTAAACCATGTAGCCATCATGGGTATTAATGGGTCATCCTTTTTAGATGATCACATAAGTTAAGCTAGTGGATCCACTAAGTTATGTAGTTCTACATGACGGCAAAGTATAGGACAGTCTGGCAGCGTGATGGTAAGAACGATGTATCACCACTTAGGCTCATAAATGGTGTTTTTCGGTTAGAAAATCTCCAACATAAACTATATTACTTTATTATATAAGTAAAGTCGAGTTTGTTATTGCATTTTCTTTAACGAACTAAGTTGTTTTTACTGTTTTATAAAGCTTTCCATATATTGCATGTGTATTGTTGCTTTATATTGAGTTGAGTATCCAAAGTCGAATATCATATCTCTGAGTTGAGTATCTAATCTCTGAGTTGAGTATCTTATCCTTGAGTATTCCTTGAGTTGAGTAAGTTTGAGAAGAGGTAAGTATGTTTCCTTTTAATCAAGTTTCAAGCTTATGTTTATGTTTTAGAATTCTTCTTACATGCTCGTGCATTCCACGTACTAAGTCATTTAGCCTGCATCCTTTCATGATGCAGATACAGGTATTCAGGATCATCAACAAGAAATTCGTTGGTGTATCCGGGAGTTCAAGTTAGCTATGGTGAGCCTCCTTGTTTCCAGAGGATTTCATTTACTTTTCAGTTTAATCAGGATGTTGTGGGTCTTGTCCCGACTTCTATCTTTATCAGTTAGAGGCTTCATAGATAGTCAGTATAGTTGAGAAGTTTGTATTATTCATTTATTTTATTAAATGTTTTAAAGACTTAAGTTGCCTATTTTATGGCAAGTTGAATATATTATTTTTATTCTATGTTGTTCATTTGAGTTAAAGTATTGAAAAGTTGAGTTTATTGAATTTTACTCAGTTTTAAGCTTTTGCATGCTTAAGTTAGTCTTCCGCTTGTAGTCAGCTAGGACGAGGGTTCGCTTGGGGACAAGCAATGGTTCTTGAGTGCCGACCACGTCCAGGGTGTAGACTCGGGTCGTGACAAATTTGGTATCAGAGCACAGAGTTCAAGTGTCCTAGGGTGTCTACGAAGCCGTGTCGCTAGGATCTTGTTTATGGTTGTGAGGGCCCCACTTCTATAAATGAGGACTACAGACATTTAAGAAAAGTTTCCTTTCTTTCATACTCTTAATCGTGCAATAGAGCTATGTCATATAAATTTTATTCGTTCTGGTGAGTTTCTCAGAATCATTCGACTACCCATCATACTAGAGGTGGTTGAAAAGAAAAGTAAGTCCCTTATCGATGAGTTGCTCTTACCAAAAGTCTTGGGGAAGTCAAGAGACCTCAGAGGGGCTTGAGAGGAGCCCATGAGTGAGTTAAGTGTTGAGTTTCAGAGGAATGCACTCATATTCATGTGAATCTTGTGTTTGAGCTAAAAGCGTGTTGTACTATTTTCCCTAAGCCTTGTTACAGCTGAGATCCTTATGAGGAGGTATGTTTAGAGCTTGGGTAATAGTATGAGTGGTACAAGTGAGAGACCCTAACCTTTTGATAATGGCAGTAAAGTGTGTCTAAGTCACAAGAGTAACAAGAGCATTAAGAGGTGCACCAAGGTGGTATCTTACCAGATGAGGTTCCAATTAAGTTATAATTTTCCATGTGTGCCTAGATAGCATAATTGAGTTGTCAATGTGGAATAGGTCCATAGCTTTCAAGTATTAGCTTTAGACCTAAGGGGGAGATGATAGCATGAGGAATCAAGTCCAGTGTTGAGAATCTCTTAAGGAGCTAGTTAGTAGGAGTCCATGGAGTTGTTTGAGTACTAATTTTGAATGTAGTGTTATTAAGCTTTAGGTGGTTCCTTATATTAGCCCAATGTGGTGGTAAAGAGTAATAGTCTTGGGATGAGAGTCCCTATAGAGAGGTATAGAACCCGAACATAAGGATTTGGGTTAAGCTTGAATATAGTAGGAGCATATCATTAGACTCAAACCTTAGTAAGAGTAACCCCGTTCTATACCCAGTCCAGTTGTCATTCGAGGACGAATGATCCCATGAGGGAGACATTGTAACACCCAGAAAATTTCTGAGCTAAGACTCGAACCATTCTTTGTAATGAGTGAGAATTTTGCAAGAAATTTAAAATTTCTTAAGTATTAATGTCACTAGATGTAGCAACTAGAGTTCCAAGAAGAACTAAAGAGAGTTCATTCAAGTCATTCCTAAGTTTTTCTTATGTTTTGGGTCAACTTCAAACGACCATCACTCCTAGTAAAAGATGAGTTAGGTGAACTTCAAGATAGAAAATTAAAGCCCTTCGAGTCCTATTTCCAACGCCACCGAGTTTTCTAAATTCTGAGCTTTCAGTAAAGAGTTATGACTGATTTCCTAGCGACGCACAAACCTGGCAGCAGCTCCACAATGGCTCCGCGTTACGGAGCCAATACGGACCTCACTGCCTGGTGAAAAATTATTCCAACTCCCAGCTCATTTTAATTATTTGTTTAAGGGTATTTTAGTCCTAAAAACCCTTATGAGGTTATCTAAATTGCACAAAACATGTAGAAAACCAGATTTTCATAATTTATACCCTATCATCCACTCCAAAAATTCTACGCTCAAGGGATTCTTGAAACGCTAAAGCTAGGGTTTATCTTTCAAGATTTTCCTTCAAGTCCTTCAAGAAGATGATTCTTTTTGGTATGTAAGCTTCCATAGTGTTGGGTTTGTTCACCCACACGCCAAGCATTTTAATTTCAGCGTTAAGTTTGTTCTAGAAAGTTGAAAGCATGATGTTCTTGAAATTGGTTTTAGTTCTTGAGTTTAGATGAGATTATTGATTTCCTTAATCAAATCATGCCGATTTTACAGTTTTTTGTGAGTAGGTTCTTGTATTCATGTGCTGGGTAACTAAATCTAAAGAGGAATTGAGAAAAAGAACTGAGTTTAGGTGAATTGGGGTTAGAAAACGAAGAAGGAATAAGTCGGGCGAATCTGGCACCTTGCTCCACATCGCAGACCTGCCTCCCCATTTCATAAAGTTTTTCTTCACGTCGCGGAGAGGTCAAGAACCTATCTGCCTTAAAAGTTAATTCGCGACCAAATATTTTAATTCATCTCCGCATCGCGGACTTGCTTCTAGACAGTGATTTCTTGATCATTTTTCCTGTTTAAACTATCTAAAAACACTTCTAAACATCACAAGATCATTCCTATCACAAATCACAACCTTGAATTCATAAATCACATTCAAGGTAGAGTTGAGAGTCAAGTTTTGAGAATTCATTCTAACATTCTAAGAAAGTCCTTTTGAGCCCTTTTGAGGACTCTTCTACAACTTCTAGTAATTTGTTTCAAGGCTCGAGTAAGTGAGTAAGAGGTTGAGGAAAATGTGTTCATGAGTCTACTTTGTCAATACGAGATCTTTCCTATAATGAATCATAACTCTTGAATTCATAATTTACATTCAAGAGAGAGTTAAGAGTAGAGTTCAAGAAAGCCTTTGAGTTCAACTGTGAATCCTTTGAGATCAACTATCAAATTGAACTAAGTTTTGAGGAAGTAAGTCAGAGAATAAGAAGAGTTGTATACATGAGTTCCAATTGTTATGTAGACCATCGAGTCGAGTTGTTTCACGCCCATAATTCCACATGAACTTCGTAAGTTGAGCATCCTTCAGAGAAGTGGTATCTTCAAGTTCTAAGCCATTAAGTGTTGAGTTCCAATCCCTTTAGAGAACTATCTTTGAGTCCTTGAGTTGAACATTTCATGCACACAATCCCGCATAAACATTATAAGTCGAACAATCTTGAGATGAGAAGTATCTTTCAATCCTTGAGTTGAGTAGTTCATGCTCATAATTCCGCATGAACTCTCTGAATTGAGCATTCTTGAAATTAGTAGTATCATTGAAATTCTTGAGTTCCAAGTATTTGAATTCTATCTATGGTTATTGAAAACCTTGCATTGAGTTGTTCCAGTCCATAATTCGGCGTGAACCATATTTTTAAGAAGTCTTTTACAAATGTTTAAACTTTCTTTTAAGACTTAAGCATTGTAGTTGAGTAAAGAGTAAGAGTAAAGTTCATTTTCTATAAAATGATAAATGGGAAGTGAGTATTCCCAAGAGTAAATGTTTTCACATTTAAGATGAGAGGAAACTGAGATTTTCAAAAGAGTTTTGAGCAAGAAAGAGAACATCGATTCCAAGAGAGCTTTAAAGCTAAGTTTTGAGTAATTATCTCAAACCAAAGAAAGAAGTTGTTTTAAAACATATGAGCTAAGTATATTTTTGGGAGTAGTATTGAGCACTGATATGGGGATGCGAGTTCATATTAACTCAAGTCTCCATAAACCATGTTGCCATCATGGGTATTAATGGGTGATGCTTTTTAGATGATCACATAAGTTAAGCTAGTGGATCCACTAAATTAAGTAGTTCTATATGACGGCAAAGTATAGGACAGTCTGGCAGCATGATGGTAAGAACATTGTATCACCACTTAGGCTCATAAGTTGTGGTTGTCGGTTAGAGAATCTCCCACATAAACTATATTACTTTATTATATAAGTAAAGTTGAGTTTGTTATTGGATTTTCTTTAACGAACTAAGTTGTTTTTACTGTTTTATAAAGCTTTCCATATATTGCATGGGTATTGTTGCTTTATATTGAGTTGAGTATCCAAAGTCGAATATCATATCTTTGAGTTGAGTATCTAATCTTTGAGTTGAGTATCCTATCCTTGAGTATTCCTTGAGTTGAGTAAGTTTGAGAAGAGGTAAGTATGTTTTCTTTTATCAAGTTTCAAGCTTATGTTTATGTTTTATAATTCCCCTTACATGCTCGTACATTTCACGTACTGAGCCATTTGGCCTGCATCTTTTCATGATGCAACATAGGTATTCAGGATCATCAACAGGAGATTCGTGGATACATCTGGGAGTTCGAGTTAGCTATGGTGAGACGCCTTGTTTTTGGAGGATTTCATTTGCTTTTTAGTTTAGTCAGGTTGTCATAGGTCTTGTCCCGACTTCCATCTTTATCAGTTAGAGGCTTCATAGATAGTCAAACTTCGTAGCCACAAAAGGTGTAACAAATGACAAAAGTGGCACCGGGGTCTAACAATGCATAAATATCAATGGAAAAAACTTGTAACATGCCCGTCACAACATCCAGGGAGCTCTCTTGGTCACCTCGGGATTGAAGAGCATAGAAGTAGTTTTTCTTGGGAGCATCAAAATTTGAACCGCTAGGAGGAGTTTGCTTATCTTTTCTCCCCTTGGCCACAAGTGTTGGGAAATTCTTCAATTAATACCCACTCTTACCACAACCATAGCAAACTGTCATGCTGGAAAGACATTTACCATCATGTTTCTTACTGCATTTAGCACACATAGGCCTCACCATAGAAGATCCACCACTATTGCCTCCTTGAGGCTTAGGGTTAGATACCCTATCTTTGTTGAACCTTGGAGCACTAGAGGAGCCTTGGTTGGAGAACCTTCTCTTGAACCTTGGTCTACGTTGACCCTCAGAATTACCCTTGGAAGAATTCCCATAATCGGTCCTAGGCCTCTTCACTTCCCTATTCTTGTCTTGGAGTTTCTCATCCTCTATTTGTTTAGCATACACCATAAGACGGGATATCATGTTTTCATGAAGCATAGCCAAACGGCATTCTTTCCTCACCAAACTAGACACACCCGTCACAAACCTATTCATCTCATCCCTAGGATCTGCCACTATAGATGGAGCATACTTTGACAATTCGGTAAACTTTAGAGAATATTCTTCAACACCCATACCTCCTTGACGAAGGTTGATAAATTCTTCCACCTTGGCTTCCCTCTTCTCTCGGGGAAAAAAACCTCTCAAGGAATGCTTTCTTGAGCACCTCCCAACCTATGGGACCCGCTCCTTCCGCCCTATTCCTCTTTCATTGAGTATACCATACTTGGGCCACACCCTTCAATTGGTAAGCGGCTAGCTCCGCTTTCTCTAAAAAAGTCACCCCCATAGCATCAATTATCTTGTAGACCTCTTCCACAAACTCTTGAGGGTCTTCACCCATTTTAGAACTAAAGAACATAGGAGGATTTATTCTTGTGAAATATCTCAACCTTGAAGCCATGGTGTTCACATTAGGGTTCACATGGGGCCCAACATCCCTATTATCTTGAGCCGTTATAGCTTGGGCTTGATTTGTCACAGCTTGAGCTTGACCCGTTATGGCTTGAGTCAATGTTTGGAGAGCCGACCTTATTTCCACATTTGTCATAGCACCCTCATCATTAGGAGCTTGAGGAACTTGAGGATCTTGGGGACCTTGGGCAGGAACTCCCTCATTCACAATCTCTTCTTCCATCCTTCTTACGTTCACCCTTCTTGTATTCATATCCTATAGACACAAAAGAAGGGTTAGGAAAAGGACTTCATAGAGTTAAAACTCTAAGGCATGACTAAGGAGTAATGAAAGAAGTGAAATTTCCTAAACATCTTATAACCTCTCATTCATAAATATGGCGCGCTTCACACTCATGAACAAGACTCTACTCGACGTGGTTTATGAGACATCATCCTAGAACCATTCTAAACCTTTTGCTCTGATTACCAAGTTTGTCATGAAATAAGGGGTACCCCATAGATGTAACACGACATACTTTACCCTGAAGGGGTCTTATACAAGCCCTTAGCATAATCATAAACATAAGTAATAGAAATGATGCAAAATTTAAACTTTTTACAATCGAAGTCTTTTTCATAAAACCAATATAGAAGTCTAGACCTTGTCTCAAAAACCATTTAATACAATCGAGAATCAATAAAGGTCACAGCCCTTTACAACATAGTCTCAAAGAGAAAGTACGAAGGAAACTAGAAACGAATAAGTCTTGTCCTCGAACCATGAGGACTCACCAAGCATGGAGAATAGTCAATCCAAGCTCTACTCAAAAGGGGAAGTATGCCTCAACGACCGGGACCTACACTTATAGAAAATGTAGAAAATATGGGTTAGCACAAAAATTGTTCTAAGTATGGAAGCCATGCATAAAAATCATTAAAACATGCAAAAAGGGACAATTTAGTTGAAATCGCGCTTTTTATTAACTTTAAGAATCATCATGCATAATAGTGTATTTACATAGTCAACACTCATAGACAAGAAAGCATTCATGTTCATAGCTTGTAGCAAGTAAAGTCACACTTGGCAACAAATCATATTATACATGCATTAATACATATATCTTCATAGCATAAGGAAACCACACCATAACCCCTTTATAAGTCTACTTATGCAATGTAAAAGTGAAGTCTCATACCCCCACTCACACTAAGTAAATCTCATTAAGAAATCATAAGTATAGTTCATGTTCATGTTCATGGTTCATGTAAAACATGCATTAACTCATAAAGCATCATGTCATAAAAGAACATACCACAATCACTCTCAAAGACTACTTGTGCAAGGCATGAATGAAGTCCCATACCCCCATTCATACTAAGTAGAACCTCTTGAGGAACCATAGTAATTAACTTGTGTTCTTGTTCATAGTTCATATTCTTGTTCTTGATCATGTAGGGAAATAGCCTTAACCGACATAGACCATGTTGAGCTACATGGAATCCGATGTCATATCCCACACCGAAAAGAGAAGTCCTACTTACCTAAGGTAGAACTAAATGTATTAACTTTTAGGTGGATCCATTAGCTAAAGACCTATGTGGGCACATAGTTATAGGATAGGGAGATTTCTTCTAGAAACCCCAAACCTATTGCATTGACGAGGGAGCTTCCATCTCATGAGGTCCTATTGTATTAATGGGAGAGCCTCTACCTCACATTCCATATCCACTTGGTGCTAAGCATAACTTTCCCAAAATTTACATATTTAGTCCTGAATTGTATTTACATGTGTGAAGGAGTATCTTACCCTTCATTCAACACAACTTGTAAAATAGCTCATGGATTCAATTAGGTGAGAATGGACTTTCAACCTTAGAATCATCAATATGTGAGTAAACCTTTCACATCATGATTATAGTGTGTTCATGAGAATATCCTTTTAATCAACACAACAGCATAATCATAATCCTAGACATTTCATGCATAGTCATATGTAAGGGTAAGGGTAGAATGATCTTTAACAATACCACAATTACACAATAGTCATAGGATCTTCACTTTCTAGGTGAATTATAAGCTCATACACAATTCTCATCCACATGTACAAACCCTCAGAACTTGCCCTTCAAGGCTATAAATCAAACTCAACCCAAACATCTAGAATTACTACATTAGATAGGGGAATATCATGATTCAATAACTAAATCAATATAGATATAATCAATTGACATGTTTCAGTAATCAATTAACCCACATCATGAATTCACAATTTAGCATTATGGGGGATTCTTGGGTTCTTGGGGTAGATCTCATCATAAATCAACAATTAAACATCAATTCAATCATAATCCATCATAAATCAACCATTGAAAATGTTTTGAAAGAGAATCCATGACTTAGATTGAAACCCTAGGTTTTGAGGGAAATTGGAAGCTTTGAAATCAAGTTTTGAAGGGACTATATGGGTGAAAGCTACCCATAGATGAAAAGCCACCATACCTTATGAATATTTCCTCATGAGATTGAAGAGAAAAGGCTACTCGTTGAACCCTAAACTTGACCTTGTTGTTGTTCTTCAATGGAGTCTTAGAGAAAGATATACTGGAGAGAAGAGTTGGTCATGGTTTGAGTCTTCTGAGTTATGAGATGTAAAGGGGGTGGTAAATAGTTAAAATGCACTTATATATGTCTAAATACACAATAGAAACCATCCCCACCCTTAAATAATTCAAATAGAATTTATTTAAAACTAGGCACCTTAGCCGAGATTGGGGCAGCTTCGCAGGCCCCCATCCATGACCCCCACCCACAGGGCATGGATGGACCCACAGACCATGCTAGTCACTCGTAGGTTGAGTCTGCAACTCCTTATTTTGGCCAGCTCCATCCCTTACTCACGAGACCTCACCCACAGGTGTGAGTGGGTCCACGAACCATGCTGGCAAGTCTTGGTTTGTTACTGAAACTTTGGAGAAATGGGGGAGGTCCAGCCTCGAACCATGATCCCCACCTACAAGGAGTGGGTCCACCCACAGCTCGTGGGTGCCCATTTCATGGGTGGCTTCCTCTTGACAGCCTTTTTGGCTTCCATCAAGGTCCTCCTCAAGGACCCTTGGTTAGTCCTTGGGGGGTCATGCCTTGACGTTTAAGTCCAAAACCACTTGTACTAATTAAGGGAGGTTTTTTTTTACTCTAATCTTTACTTCAAACCCCATTCAGGCTACTATATTACATATTAGGCTCTAGCTTAGTTTATTAGATTTTTGGAGTGTCACAGTATTTCTCTTTCGGAGAGTGAGAGTTGTATATATTCCTAACTTCATTGTTGATGTGCTTTGTGAGAACATGAAATCATTTTATCAGGAGGGAACTTGGATGTTTTATTTATAAATATATTTTTTGCATTAGTAAGGAGCCCTAGTGAGCTTGAGCTTGGATTGATACCGATTTTTCATCATTTGAAACTTTTTGAGCAAGATTTGGTATTGCATATGCTTTTTAGTAATCTTGTGATACCACTTGCATTTTAACTCCCATTTGAGAAATATTGTAGACACCCTTGTTGAACTAGTTGTGCTCTTGATTTACTTGAGGAATCGCAAAAATTTAAGTTGGGGGTGTTAATGTGTGGTAGACTTACACTCATTTGAGTCATTTTTAGTTCAAAAATTAGTGTCCTCAATGCCTAATTATGTCCTTATCTGATGATATTTTGATATTTTGCAGCTATGAAGGCTAAAGGACAAGGCAAGGATGAATACATGAAAACAGGCCAAAAAGATTCAAAGGAGTACAAACTCCAAACTGGTAATTGCCTAACCAAAAAGGTAAATCCCCAATAGGCCAAACGTCACCCAAGTTCACAATGTTCACAATTGAAAATATTTAAGGAAGTTCGGGGGACTAAAGTTGAAATGGTAATTCGCCAAAGATGATAGACTCCTGAGTAAAAATGAAACATGAATAGGCGAACATGGTGGTAATTAGTGATCAACTGATTGTGAAAAGCTGACTCGATCGAGTTTACCAACTGCGATTCAAACACCTAAAGGCGTAAGTAAAATAAAGGGAGAGCTAAAGAGCAAACGACAATCCACTGAACATGTTAGGCGAGCCTGACTTATGTCGCCGAACTGGTGTCGTATGGAATTTTGGACCCATTTTGGGGAAACTATAAATAGTCCAAAAGAGAAACAAAATGTATTACAAGTTATATCAGGATTTCATATTATTATTTTTTAGGATATTTTATAGAGACTTGGCATGAATTAATCTTTTACCCTTTGAGAAATATTCTTAGTTTTTTGGGGTTTTTTAACAACCTTGTAATTGACATTTGAGGGTTCAAATCAAAGTTGATGTTCACAATTAATGCTTAATTTCAACTCCCCAGTGACTGAGAACATAATGGGTATACTCTCTTTTCGTTTTATGATGCATGGTTAAAACCCCAATTCTAGGTGTGTGATTATAAGGTTTGGTGTTGATTTAATGTAGTAGGTCTTGTGTGCTCTGTTTAGTATTGTATACTTATGCATTTGAGCTAATTATCATGGGTTAAGGTTGCAAACCTAATCCTCGACTAGATTTTCAATTGATGCTCGAAAGAGATCAATTGAAGTGGGTAAATAACTTGATGCATGAAATTTAGGTTTGATTTATGTAGTTTGCTCGAAAGAGAAATTGTGGTACAATTCTAGTTATCAAATGTGCTGGAAAGAGGGATTCTATTAAGGTATTGGGTTGATTTGGGATTCACATAGATGAGAACGAAAGTTGATTCTATGATATGATGCTTTGAGATCAAAAGAAGATCAATGTCATTAAAGATTAACCAGTCTATCCATGATTGTGTAGTACTATTGAGCAAACATATGTACCCCTATTTGACATCAATACACATCCCCACACCCCTAGATCGTCTCTTATTTGTTTGAATAGCCAATTTACTTTAATCGATAATTGATACCGAAACCCTTTTCACAAATTTGGTGTAATCATCAACCCACTTTTTCTAATTGCTACAATGAATCAATTTGCATTCTTAATTTTCTAATTGAATTCCTTGCATTATATAACTCCTTGTAGGATTCCACCCAACTCTCTTGTTGGGTATTTTTATTGCTAATGAATGCTTACTCTTCTAGTTATTTTAGAGAGTAATTTGAGCATTATCACATATGTTCCGCTTGTGGGGCCACGACCAGCCCAATAACCACCAAGACCATCTATGGCTCCTGAGCTTAAGGCAGCCATCACCCAGTTTTTTACCATAGTTGGGGGTGTGCACCAGGCCTTACCTGCAGCTAATGTTGCATTAGCCCCATAATGTTAGCCTACAACAGAGGCACCTCAGGTCTAGGTACCCCCTAAGGGTGCCTCGTGATTGCAAACGGATCCATGTCGCTAGAGAAGCAAAAGATGCTCTGATTGAGACTTTCACCTCTGAGGTTTTCTGGAACTATGAGAAAGTATGCCCATGAGTTTCTTACTACTTGTCGTGAACTATATACTCTGGGTTTGGTGAAGATGAGAGGAGCCAACTTCATAGGTTATCAGTTCACAAGCCCACCAGACAGTGGTGTTCTTACCATAAGACTAGACTAACTAGGTCTCCTGTAATGTCCTAGGCAGGTGAGATTTCATGATCTCTTCTGCCATGACACTATGAGCTTATATACTAAGGAGAAGAGAGTTTTGTGCATCATTACAGGTTTAAGATTCCATCTGTAGATCGAGACTGTGGCTATGGTCTTCGCGTGCTTCTGTTTTAAGATGTATATTACCATGTCCATTCCATTTAGTAACTTTATCATTGGGCCCATAGGGGTTGTAACAAGAGAGATAGGCATGAGGGCAACTACATTAGGTCATGTTCTAGGACCAGAGACTCCTATGATAGGTCCCGATAACAATTTTATTAGGGTCAGTATAGCCAACCTTCTCAAGCCTCTTTTTAGGTTTTAGAGGGTAACTAGTATAATTAGAGTGATGAAGACTCGAGTCTAGTTGAGAGGGGTCTTAGACATGTGCTTTATTTCATGGTGGACGTTACGTTATGGGTCGACTGACATATGATTATTTTGAAGTTGGGAACTTTCATCATTAGTCTAGAGATTGCTCTTTTGTGTAGGTTGATAACTCCAGCTTCACATATTGCTCTACCAACTCCACCAGTAGCTCTTTTAGTTAGAGATAGAGGCCTCTTTTAAAACCATAGGGTGGTCACCAAGGTATTTGGGGTGGTCCACGAGGAGGCAGGTTAGGTAGTAGGACAGATGACCAGGGTAAAGGCTTACATGCTCACTTGTATGCGGCTCCAGCATGGTGGAGGCTGAGGCATCAAATGATGTTATCATAGGTACGATTCTTTTATGCCATCAACCTGCCTCACTTTTATTTGATTGAGGCTCTACCTTTTCATATGTATCTATATATAATGCTTCTTGTTTGAGTAGGATTTTGGAACCTTTGGTAGTTTCATTGTGTGTGAGACCCTCTTGGGTGAGACTTTAGTAGTTTATTAGGTGTTTCAATCTTGTTTGGTGGTTATCCAGGGTCGTGACACCCGATATAGACTTATATTGCTTGATATTCTTGACTTAAATGTGATTCTTCGCGTGGAATAGTTATTCCCTCTACTGCACGATTCTATATTGTTTCTCTAAGGTCGTTACCTTAGCCATGTCTAGTAACCTCCCGGTAGTCTAGCAGGGCTCTGGTAGTAGCACATTGGTTGGAGTTTTTTCACTCATTAGGGCTGAAGTCTAGTGGCTAGTGATTGCTTATCTTATTTTCCCTATGTTCGGGATGTAAATAGAGAGGTTCCTTCAATTGAGTTGGTTCCTATTGTCCATGAGCTTGTAGATATATTTCCTATCGACCTACCTGGCCTACCCCTAGAGCATGACATTGATTTTTCTGTTGACCTTTAGTTGGGTATTCGTCCTATTCTATTTTGCCTTACCACATGGCCCCTATATAGTTCAAGGAGCTCATTGTTCATCTTCAAGGTCTCTTCGATAAGGGATTCATTCAGCATTGTGTATTTCCATGGGATGCCCCATTTTATTTACGAAGAAGAAGGATAGTACGATGCAGATATTTATTGACTACATGGAGCTGAATAAGATGAAAGTTAAGAACCATTGCCCCATGCCTAATATTGATGATCTATTAAACTAACTTTAGGGTGTCGCAATGTTTTTGAAGATTGATTTGGGATATGGTTACCATCAGTCTAGGATTAGGGTAGTTAGCATCCATAAGACCATATTTAGGACTCTTTATAGTCACTATGAGTTCTTTGTGATGTCCTTTAGGTTGACTTATTCAACTATTTCCTTTATGGACTTGATGACGCGGTTGTTCAGACCTTATCTAGATTTGTTCATCATAGTATTCATTGATGATATTTTTGTATACTCAAAGAGTAGGAGAGAGCATGAGCATCTTTTGAGGATTGTGCTCCAGCATTTAAGAGATCAACAACTTTATGTTATGGTCTCAAAGTGCGAGTTTTGGCTCGAGTCTATAGCATTCTTAGGGCGCATGGTGTCAGAGGATTGCATCATGGTATATCTTGTGATAATTGAAGCTATTAATGATTGCGCTAGGACAACTTCTATTAGTCAGATACAAAGCTTCGTCAGATTAGAAGGCTACTACAAATAGTTTTTGGAGGGTTTCTCTACTATAGCACTACCTTTGACCAGTTGAATTATCTTGATGTTCCTTTTGAGTTGTCCTAGGAGTGTGAGTTGAGCTTTCAGATCTCAAGGAATTTATTACAACCACTTTTATATAAATTTTCTAGTTGAGGGTGAGGTATTTATGGTGTATTGTGATGCATCTTGTTTTTGTTTGGGTTGTTTATTGATGCAGTGGGGCTAGGTTATTGCTTATGCATCGAGGCAGATTAAATTTCATAAGCGCACCTACCCCACTCATGACTTGGAGTTAGTAGCGATAGTTTTTGCTCTTAGAATCTGGAGGCACTACATGTATGGAGTTCTTTGTTAGATATACACTTATCATAAGAGCCTTTAGTACATTATGAGCCAGAAGGACCTTAATTTAAGGCATCGCCATGATTGAGCTCTTGAAGGACTATCACCTAATTGTTCTCTATAATTAGGGCAAGGCAAATATAGTAGAGGACACCTAAAGTTGGAAGGCAGTGAGTACAAGTAGTCTTGCCTTTTTGTCTACTGGTGAGATACCCTTGGCTTTGTACAGCCAGTCCTTAGCCAATAGGATGATTCATTTGGATATTTAAGATTTTAGGCTTGTGTTGGCCTATATGCGAGTTTAGTCGTCTTTGTTTGAGCAGATTCATGGTCTCCAGTTTGAGGATGAGACCTTGGTGGCTCTTCAAGACCGTTTGTTAGAGGATAATGTTGGTCAGGCTACCTTAGATTGATAGGGTTTCTTAGTCATATCTATGTTTTGAGAATCAATAACTTGATTCAGATATTCCTTTGTAAGGCCCATGATTCTAGATAATATGTCTAATCGAGCACCACGAAGACATATTGTAATATTAAGCAACACTATTTCTGGAGCAGCATGAGGAGAGATATTGCAAACTATGTGTCTCATTTCCTATGTTTCCAGTAGGTGAAGGCTGAGCATTTAAGGCCTCATAATGAGTATAGATATTACCCATTCTTGAGTGGAAGTGGGATTGCACCACTATGGATTTTGTTGCGGGTTTGCCTTAGATTTCTAGATGTTTTGACAGCATATGGATCAACATTGATCGATTGACCAAGTGAGCACACTGCATCAAAAGGTTGGCTCGTATTTATATTTAAGAGGTTGTTTGTCTTCATGGTATACCTTTGTCTATTATCTCAAATATTGGGGTTCTCAGTTCACCTATAGCTTTTGGAGGAATTTTCAAGAGGAGTTGGGCATTCTTGTTGCCCTTAGCACAACTTTCAACCCACAAACCAATAGGTAGTTGGAGCCTATTATTCATGTTATTGAGGATATGTTACAGGCCTATGTTTTAGAGTTTCGAGGTGATTATGACCAATTTGTTACGTTAGCAGAGTTTGCGTACAACAATAGCTACCATGCTAGTATTTATATGGTCTCGTACGAGGCCTTATATGGTAGGCATTGTGGCTCTCTAGTTAGTTTGAGTCTAGAGAGTCCATATTGCAGGGTGCTAACTTGATTCCGGAGGCCTTGGATCAAGTGCTCCTTTCCTTCTCCTTGCTACGGTGAAAATGTTAAATTTCTTTTTTTACACTGGAACAGATGTCTTATTCGACATTCCCTCTCTAAAGAATGCTTATTTAAACCATTTGTGAGAATTTGAGAATTTTCTTCTTTATCTCTTTCTCCTTGCTGAAAGGTTGTTTATGAGCAGAAGGGAAGTAGAGGTAGAGGGTGCAGGTTATTCAGGATAGGCTCAGTACAACTAAGAGTAAACACAACAGTTATGTTGATCATAGGTGTCAACCATTGAAGTTTTAAGTTGGTGATCGGCTATTCTTCCATGTGTCACATTTGAAGGGCATGATGATTTTCGATCAAAAGTTCACAAAAATGGCCTCATAATGCAAATCTCATAATTCCATTAGCTCCGAAAGGGTTATTTTTAGATAGTTGCATGGTTGGCTTGGTCTCAAGGATTTTGATGTGAATTTATGCCATTAGGCGTTTTAGCTTTTAAGTTTTGGCTAAACTTTGACCTCGGTCAACATTCTTGGTAAACATGCCCGGATGATAATTTGGTCAGTGCAGTTAGCTCCGTAGTATCAATTTTTTTCTAGAACGACCCATCATGCGGACGCTAGGCCTCCAAGCTAATTCGGAGCCCCCTTGTGAATTTCAACTTAAAATGGAGTTTGGGTGTGGGCCACATTCTTTGTGAGAAGACCTTGAATGGAAGTTTTGACTGCTATATTGAGTTTTGAATGTCAATTTTGATTGGGTTCCATATCTCGTTTGCATGTACACGGTTCCAAACTATGCTTGAGCACCCCCAATGAGGTCCAAGGGGACATAGTTAAAATTCTAGTGTCTGATATTAGTGCTCCGACTTTTGCGGCCTTTTGGATGCTTAAGCGATCTTTACTTTTTTGGCCAGGGATCCTCTTAAGTGGGATAGGCAAGCTAGGTGGAAATTGTTTTAGCACTTTTGGTCCGCTTAAGTGGTAACCACTTTCATGGTCAACCAACCATTTTAGCGAGATTCGCCAGCTCAAGCCCATCTTCTTCAGCGGCCCTAGCATCGTATAATAGCCTTCACTTTAGAATACAATGACTCACATTAGCGAGGGTCACCTTTTGTTGGCCATTCACTTTAGGTGCATTAGGGGTCGCTTTAGCGCTACCTGTGTCATTCTTAAAAGACTAATACACGATCAGTTCTTCTCCAAAACTTTTAATTATGATATCGCCTCCACTTTAGCTCTGTGTTTTGTAAGTCAAAGTTTATTTTGATCAAGGAGCTTGGTGCTACGCATTAGAGTGTTTGGGAAGTGTTGGGTATTCATAGTTTGAGGTATAATTTTTTATTTGTAGGCTACCTTAGCCTATTTTTTAAATAGTGGTGTTTTTGAA
Source organism: Solanum pinnatisectum (assembly GCA_035578085.1). Classification (NCBI taxonomy): domain Eukaryota; kingdom Viridiplantae; phylum Streptophyta; class Magnoliopsida; order Solanales; family Solanaceae; genus Solanum; species Solanum pinnatisectum. Next base: position 434,481 of record JAWPEI010000066.1, read on the forward strand.
TGTTTTGGTTCCCATTGATCTGAGCCCGAAATTATTTTTTCATTTTGGAACACAAGCTCGGGCTACTGTTTAGGGCCTTTTGATGGAGTCATTTCCAAAATTTCTAGTGCCGGTCCCACTACTCCTATTTTGACTCTTAAATTTTGTCTATTTATTTTTAAGTGAACTTAGTGTCTAAATGATTACATTAATGGTGTGATTATATTTTTGATAGTGTGGCAGCATTTGTAGATCGTACAGAAAAGTAAAAGCTCAGAAAGCATGATTTAGAGTGCAGGTGGTCAGCCTTAAGGTAGGCTACGACTTCCCATTCCTTAAATTGAGCTCAAATATTGTAAATTCATGTTGAATTGGGTTAATTAGGGGTGGGTACCTAGTTTATTATGCTACATTACATAGAAACCATGTTTAAAGCTTATATCAAGATTTTTGGGATTAGAAGCATACTAGTTATGTTATGTGTTCATCCTTATCTTATGGTTGGTCTTGTTGATGTTATTGTTGAATGTTTGATATTGTTTGGCCTTATTCAATGACTAGAATAGTTCTTTCCATAGACCTGCTACATTTTTAGTCATTTGGTGTTAGTTTTGCCATAACATTGTTTTAGACGGTTTAGCTCCTTCTAGACTGGTGTAGCAAACTTGAGTCTAATAGAATGAGCCTTAGCTTAGGCATTGACTCAGCTTTGACAACCTTCTATCCACTCTTCCTCTTTATATGGCCATGTGAGACACGTTTGAGATTTCAGGCTTGGCTTGGCAACTTGGGAGTGGAGTTGGTTCGAGCTTGGAGTATTGTTTTGATAACCTGAGAGTGGACTTTGTCCCATAACATTTCTATGATGATGATTTGACATGAGATCCTTCATCAACCCTTTATAATCATAGATTTAAGGTCTAGTCACATTTCTCACAATCCTCCACAGAGTTGATTACTTCTAGTTGTAGATTTAAGGTCTGGTCATGATACTCATTATCTTTCATGTAGTTTATTCCTACTAGTCACAGATGTAGTTTATTCCTACTAGTCACAAATCTATTAAGTTGATACACTTCGGCTACTTTCCTTCTCCGGCTCCAGACTCACCATGACCTACTCTTAGTAGATTTTTCTAATCTGTGTACCTTTAGGGCTTATTGGGGTCTGTTTGGGTTTTTACTTAAACTTGCACGCGAGTGTACCTTCTGAGCTTATGGGGCTATAGTTAGGTTTAGTTAGTCGTACTTAGTTCTTTTCTATCATAGTACTCTTATGAGCATTTCTTTAAATTTCTCCTTGACTTTAGTTGTGTCTAGATTTTATCATTTTATATTGCTTTTACTTTTCCTTCTCGGTCAACCTATGATGTCTACTGAGTATATGTTGTTTTGGTATTCATGCTACACTCTGCATTTGTTCTGTGATGTCGGTGCGAGCACCATGGTCCATAAAGTCACAATTTAACTTCAGCTTTTAGGACTTTGTTCCATGCATCATTCTATATTTCGTAAAGGGGTCTATGACCCATATTGTGATCCGTGGAATTTTGACCTATAAATCAACTTTCAGGAGTATGATTCAACAAGCCCATCTACGATCTATGGGTTATAGATGCTGTCCGTAAAACTAGACTGCTGGAAATATTTCCAGTCTTTTCTGGGCTTTGATGATCATATTTGGGCTAGAATACTTTGGAGTGTTAAAATATCTCCTTTTTGGGATCAATCATCCTCAAATGATGACAAATCTAGGATATTACACAAGGCACAAATACAATTTAGAATCTACAGCATTCAACACATGAATAGACACTGAATCTGAAATTGGGAAAGGATCATTACATTCAACATCAATATGTAGAGGGATGAATAGATGAGGGTATCTTGTTTTCATATCTTCTTTGTCTTTGTAGCCTCTTCAATAAATAGATTCCTCTACAAAACTTTGACATATGAAACTTCGTTGGTCATCGACTTGAAAACCTGACAATCAAGAATCAAAACTGGAATCTCTTCACAAAATAAATTATCTTACACACAAACACTCTATGTTGGCACAATGAGTGATGGATCGCCCAAGTACATTTTAAGCATGGGGATATGAAATATTGGATGAAAAACTACTATTTCTGGTGGTAGCTCCTACTCATAAGCTACATTACCAATTCTCTTAAAATCTAGTAGTGCCAAAGTGACGGGGACTAAGTTTCCCTTTCTGTTGAATTAGTAGTCTTTAGTGGCAAGGAATGGGCTGATATAGTCATCCGATCTACAATCACTCAAATCGAATCATGTTGTAGGTGAGATCGTGGTAAGCCAGTAATGAATCCCATATTGATCATCTCCCATTTCCACTCTGGAAGAGCTATATTCTGAGCTACGCCATATGGCCTTTGGTTATCAACCTTGACTTGTTGACAATTCTGGCACTTAGCAACAAATATTTTTTTCATGTCATTCCACCATTACATCTCTCTAAAGTCATGACACGTTTTGGTGGAGCCTAGATGAATCGAATACTTGGAATTGTGGGCTTCTACCATGATTCTATTCTGGAGACCACCAACATTCAGGACGCATATCATATGGTACCTCAGCACACCATATCTCCCTAGTTCAAAAGTCATGACCTTTTACTTTTGAACATTTTCCTTCAAGTGAAGTACGATGAGGTCCTTTTCTTTCTTTTCCTTCACTTCCACCACAAAAGATGATTCAGCCCTATTTAACACAATAACACCACCTTTTTCTGTGTCTACAAGGACGACTCCCAAATGTGCAAGTCTATGCACTTTCTTAGCCAACTCTTTCTTTCCATCCTCAACATAAGTAGTACTCCTCATGAATAATCTGCTAAGAGCATCAACAACAACATTACCTTTACCTACGTGATAGAGGATGCTCGTATCATAGTCCTTAAGTAGTTCGATCCAGCTTCTTTGTCTATGGTTCAGCTATTTCTAACTAAAAACATGTTGGAGACTCCTCTCGTTGGTGATTACATCCACATGCATGTCATAGAGATAATGATGTCATATCTTAAGAGCAAATACCACTGCCAAAAACTCAAGATCATGTATCGGATAATTTCTCTCATGAATTTTAATTTTTTTGGAGGCATAATTTATAACCTTACCATTTTCCATCAACACGCAACTAATTCTAACCCTGAACACATCGCAATATGCAACAAAACCCTATGTGCCCTCAAGTTGGGTCAATACTAGAGCAGTAGTAAATTGGCTTTTCAATTCCTGAAAGTTTTCTGACAAGCCTCAGAACATAGACTTATTATGGAACAACTTAGTCAATGGGGACAAAATGGATGAAAACCCTTCTACAAAGCTTTTTTTAGTAACTAGCCAAACCCAAGAAAGTCCTTACATCAGTTGGGGATGTGGGTCTGGGCCAATTCTTCAATACCTCTATATTTTGTGAATCAACTCACATACCCTAAGAAGGCCACAAATTTTATCCAAAACTCACATTTTGGAAACATGGAAAAATAATCCATGGTCTTTGAGAGTTTGGAGTACTCTTCTGAGATAACCGGCATGATCCTCCTTGTTTCTAGAGTTGATCAATATGTCATTGATGAAAATTATAACAAATATATCAAAAAAAACTGCTTGAATATTTGTTCGTGAGATCCATGAATGTTGCAGGAGTGTTAGTCAAAAGCAAAGGACACAATAAGGAATTAATAATGACCATAACAATTGTCTTCGATATGTTACTTTCTCTCACTTTCAGGTGATAATAGACGGATCAGAGGTCTATATTGGGGAAACAAGTGTCACACTAAAATCGGTTGAACATGTCATCGATTCTAATGAGAGGATACTTATTATTTATAGTGATCTTGTTCAACTAGCAACAGTCAATATACATCCTAATGGAACCATCTTTCTTTTGCGCGAATAAGACCAGAGCACCACCCCAAGGTGAGACCCTTAGTTGGATGAAACCCTTATCAAGAAAATCTTTCAACTGTTCTTCTAATTCTTTCAACTTGGCTGGAGCCATCATTTATGGAGGAATATAGATGTGTTAGGTATCTAGAGGACATCAATTCCACAGTCTATCTCTCTGTCGGGAGGGGACTTTGAGAAGATCAACAGGAAATACTTTTGGAAACTTATTCACAATTGAGACTGACTTGGTGGTGGGGTCTCTACGGTGAGTCTTTAAATCTAGCTATGTGATACATACACCCATTGGAGACTAACTTCTTGGCCTTAAGATATGAGATGAAGCGACCCTTAGGCACAATTGTACTACTTTCCCACTCTAAGACTGGCTCATTAGGAAACGAAAACTTGACTACTTGAGTTCTATAATTGACTAAGGGATAACAAGCATTTAACCAGTCCATTCCTAGAATAAAATCAAAATCCACCATATTTAACTTGACAAAGTCATTTGTCGTGTCTTTATGATCGATAGAGATAGTGCAATTTATATAGACTCTCTTTGCTAGAATAGACTTTCCAACCATACTAGAAATAGTGAAAGGCTCAGAAGTCATTTGGGACAAGTCCCAAACTTCATGGCTACATAAGGGGTCACAAAAGAAAAACTAACACCAGGATAAATTAAGGTATAAACATCAAGGGAAAAGACTTACAGCATACTAGTGACAATGCCTAGTAAATTTTGCTAATCTTGGAGACTACACATAGAATATAAATGGTTTGAACCTTCATATGTTCTGAGTACCTCTTCGGGAATCCCTACTTAATAGAACCTCTAAATAAGATTGGGTCTTATTGCCTCCATTACCTTGCTTCCACATCGAGAAGTCCCTCAGAAAGTGACCCATCTGGCCACATTTATAGAAACCACATGTTGGGGACTGTCACACTTACCACATACAAGGTAAGTGATGAGTCCACAAATTGGACTAATTTAGGGTTATGTTTTGATAGAATTATTGTCCTCAAATGCATATTTTGTCTCAATATCTGATGAAAACCATTAAGTTTCAGGTATTTGGAGTTTGAGGGAAAGCATGGACACTAATTAGCAAAAAAGGAACAAAGGCAGCTGAAAGAACGAAGAAATGAAGATTTGAGAATCGTCGAACCCATGCGGCGAGTCGCCAAAAGGTCTTATCCTCGCCTTTTGTTCCAGTGTGTTGAGCCTTGAAATAAAAGATCAAATCTGTGGTGAAAAGAAGAGGTCGGCGTGTCGCCGAGCAGTTTTGCGAAGCAATTCTATGTCACCCAATGATCCAAAACACGACGATGCTGAAGGATAGAGCAAGACGGCGATGAAACCTACCAACGGCCAGATCACCGAGTTGATCGGTGATCTTAACTAACGGCGCCGAATGATCCTCTGCAGCACAGATTTTTGAAAACTATAAATACTCGTTGAGAGTTGTAGCTTAATATAGATTTTTAATATAGAATTTTGAGTTCTAAGTTTGGAGGAACTTGAAGATTCAAAGGGTTTCAACTCCAAGAATTTGGACTTGGTTCTTGTGGATTCTTCACTCTTGACTTGTTCTGAAACTTAAATCTTCATACCCATTTGAATGCAAACTCATATTGGTATAAATTTCTATCTCTTTTACATGTCTAGCTAAAACCCCAATTCTTGGGGTGTGACTTTATGAATATGGGTTAGATTATCTATTGGATCTTACTTGTTGATGATTTATTTGTTGTTTAGATGCAATTTTGTTTAGTAGTTGTGGTGGAACTTAATGAAATTGTAGTTCTAAATACAATTTCACCTTTGTGTTTTCGGCTTGCTCGAGAAAGAGGTCGTAAAACTAAGACAACTAAATTAATGGCCGGTGGGATTGGGTCGACATGAGGTTTAGGTTGAGAGAGTGAACCCTAGTCCTTCTCCCACACACTCAGCTTGAGAGAGTGAGTGGGCTAAGGAAGATGTTGTTCTTAAAGCAGCAACCCGGTGTTCGAGAGAAATCGAGTTGATTCGGGGTAAGTTGCTCGAGAGAGAATTTACCCCCACTATAGTCTAGACTAGTCACAAATATTCAACGGATTTATTATCAAAAGTGTAACACCCCTAAATGCTAACAAAGAGTCGCATGTCGATACACCATTGCTTAATTACTACAATAGGTTTTATTCACAGTTTGGGAACTTGAAATTTTGTGATATTTGCCAACTTGCTTAACATAAATTGTAATCGTAATTTAAGGGATTGTATTAGGGTATTTACATAATATTCTAATTATAATTATGTATAACTATAAATGGTGGTGAGGTATATACATATAGGTATGTATATATTCATTTTGGACAGCACCTTTGAAGGACAATTGTCCAAGTGATAAACATCACTTGTGTAACTATATATTTTCACACCTCCTTGAGTTAAATTTGCTTACTTCAAGTCTAAGAACCTTAGAACCTTATTTAATCAGTTGTTCTTGAAAATCACAAGAGAAAAACTTGGTCCTTTTGGCTGGAATTCGAGACACACACTTCACTTTGGTAAGTGGAAAAATCTGTTTTTAAGCTGGGTAGTGTTTAGTATTTTAAGCATAACTTGTTTCATAGAACTTTGTTTACAGTGAATAAATATGATTTGGAAAGCTAATTCGTATATGTACAACTCTTATATTTATGTAAAACTCTAATTTAGCTGTTATGGATTCGAAATATGGGATGCAACATAGGACAAGTTCTATCCAGAGTTCGAAATTAGAAATCATGTATGGACAATTGTTAGTGTTTTGAATATATCTTTTTGTACAAAATATATTTTTTGGTGATTCTTGTTTTTGTGCAACATTAAGAGACGTACCTACATCTTTCATGAAGGTTATAAAGTCTAGTTTTGCCGTTTTCCTTTTCAAATCTAGGTTGCAACATGAGGTACTAGGCTGGCCAGAATCACAATTTTGGGAGCATAGTCGTATATGTACAGGTTAAGCTTACTTGTGATGATAATCCTGTTTTATTTCGACATTATTCAGAAACTGGGAATTAAAGAAGTTATTTAATTATATTTTTAAGGTTGTATATACTTGTGAACAAGTTGAGGACCTTGATACGTTGGTTGGTCTACGGTTTGAACTCGCGAAGTTGTGTTGGACTGTTTCTACGCTAAAGTATTGAGGTTTATGTATAAACATATACTTGCATATTTTTTTTACCTACTGGTATATCTAAAAGTTTATTTTGGTACCTTGGTTACCTCTTGTCAGTTTGCATTGTCATGTTGGTATCCTTTAAGACATTAAGGACACTTGTGTAACTCGCTCACTTGTACGGATTGTTTGATCACCGGGAACTCTTGTTAGGATCTTTAAATATCGAACTTGATACTCTTTATATATTGTTACTTGATTTATTTATTATGTTTCAATTGTGCTGCTCATGACTTGAGAAAGGTAGCTTGGTGAATTTTGAGGGCTCTGAACCTATAGTTTTACACCACTAAGCTATATACTTAGTGAAAGTTGTTTCTATCGTAGGGAATGATCGAGAGGAGGCATGAAGCTGGCCATTGAAGTTGGAGATTTTGAGAGCCTTAAGGAGGATCACATTTGCATATAGGCATCTATATTTTGTATAAACTTTGGGACTTATACATGATCTATGTGTTGTATATTTACATGAAATTTTGAGGGCTAATCTGATCATGTCACCATGGGTTGTAATATACGTATGGCTATATGTTTTATTCATTTGGGGTGTGTAACCCCAAGTCTTATAATATATTAAATTTACTACTTGTTTTGAATGATTGTATGAAGCATGAACCACCTGGTTTGGGTACTCGAAAAGTTGAAAACATTCTTTTTATATCATTTTTTTACTAGTGTGAGGACAATATATGCATAAAAATCTCATGAATTATTGGCTTATATTATATTCAGAAGGGTCGCTACAAGTGTTGGTATGAGAGCCTAGGTTTGTGGTTCTAGGACTTTTGCTGTGAATTACTTGTACACTTGTTCGCTTTCGAAAAAAGGTTTTATTTGGATTATTTGTTCACTTACATGGTTTATAACATTTTTATCACATGTAGAGTGCACATGCATCATGTACATGTCCCTAATGCAATGTGATCTTCCCTTTTGAAGGAATTAAGTTATGGCCTCTTCTTCTGACCGACCTATGGAAGCTGCTCGTGAAGGTTCGGGTGCCTTTGCTTCCCAACCTCATACACTAGAAGAGGTTGGAGAACCTTTCTCGGATCAATATGTTCCCCACACTAGTAGGTCTGAAGTGGGAAACCATCAGGGTATAAGTGCGGGTTCACATCCTCACATGAGTCGTGGTACTCAATCCATGAATCCTCTTTTTCAACAAATGGATGAATTCTTCCACCACATGGCTAAAGCGATGCATGATCCCAACGGGATTAACTTTGAGAAAATGAGGAAAATGGGTGGAGTGGAGTTTGAAGGAACCGTTGATCCCACGGATGCTGAACAATGGAGAGCATAGAGAGGGTATTTGAGCAGTTAGAGTGTTCAGATGTTGCCAAATTTAAGTATGCTATTTCACTATTACAAAAGGATGCTTACGATTGGTGGGTAAGTGTTCCGAATGCCAAGGTAAAACCTCTTGTTCTTACTTGGGATGATTTTCTTAGGGAATTTTGTATGAAGTATGTCCCACTTGCTTATTGTGATGCAAAGAGAAAGGAGTTTTTGAATTTAAGGCAATGAGGCATGTCTATTGATGAGTACCAACAAAAGTTTCAAAGGCTCTCTCGTAATGTTGGAGGTATTATTAAAGAGGAAAAAGACAAGTGTAGGAAGTTTGAAGATGGTTTAAATGATTCCATTAGGAAGAATGTGGCGATCCTACAACATGAGAACTTTTGTAAGTCAATGTCTGCTGCTTTTAGTTGGGAACGACTTGATAAAGAAGAAGCTAGTCGAAATGAAAACAAATTACGAAAGCCTAGACCAGATTTTAGAGGTCCATCCAAAAGGGGAAGGTTTGATGATTCTAAGGCGGGTAGTTTTAATAGGCCACCCCAACAAAGGCAAAACAAATCAGAATTTTCTACAGCTAGCACTCCAAATTATGGCCAAGGCAAGCCTTGTGTTCCCACTTGTCTACAATGTGGAAAGAATCATTATGGTACTTGCAAGAGAGCTTCTGGTGCATGTTTCAATTGTGGAAGCTTTGATCATAAAGAGAAGGATTGTCCTAATCCTAATAATGCTCCTTCCTTGAGAATTGAAGGCTCAGTTCATAAGCCTTCTATTAATCCTCCTCAAATTAATGAAGGTGCAAGACCTAAAAACACCCAAGAGGTAGGGGCAAGTGGAGCGAATAAAGCTAGTGGACCAAGGGCTACTGCACGTGCTTATGCTATAAGGCAGAGGGAGAATCAATATGGAAAATACGTGGTTTTCGTTAAATTACACTTATTTAGCTTATGTGTGTTTACATTGTTTGATCCTGGTTCTACACATTCCTATCTTTGTTCATCACTTGCTCTTCCTGAAAATGTGAAATCTGTGAGACTTAATTTTGATGTGCTGGTTGAAAGTCCTTTGGGTTATCAAGTTGTGTGTAATCGAGTTTACCAAGATTGTCCCTTCGTGATTCAAAATTTAGTCTTCCCTGTTGATTTGATTGAAATGCCCTTCAAGGATTTTGATGTTATTATCGGGATGGATTGGCTTTATAAATATCATGTAGTGGTAGATTGTAGGTCTAAGCATGTGACTTTTAAAGATCATACATTTTCACACATCATTGTACAAGGTGAAAGATCATTGACCTCTAGTATTATTTCGGCGGCCTTGGCAAGAAAGTTGATGCGTCAAGGTTGTGGGGCATACATTGCTCACATAATTGATACATAGTTAGAGAGTCCTGGTATCAAGGACATACCAGTTGTATGTGATTTCCCAGAAGTCTTCCCAGAAAACCTTCCTGGATTGCCCTCGAAAAGAGAGGTTGAATTTCCAATCGAGCTTATTCTTGGATCTACCCCTATTTCTATCACTCCTTATAGCATGGCTCTAGTACAATTAAGAGAATTGAAATCTCAATTACAAGAACTTCTTGAGAAGGGTTTTATTCGACCTAGTATTTCTCCTTGGGGAGACCCTGTTTTATTCGTAAAGAAGAAAGATGGCATCTTAGGCTTTGTATGGACTATAGACAATTGAACAGAATAACAATCAAGAATTGATATCCGCTACCGAGGATCGATGATTTGTTTGACCAACTGAAGGGTGCTAAAGTATTCTCAAATATTGATTTAAGATCTGGATATCACCAACTGCGTGTTAGAGAGAAAGATATTCCTAAAACTTCTTTTAGAACTCGGTATGGTCATTATGAATTTTTGGTGATGCCACTCGGATTGACAAATGCTCCTGCGGTATTCATGGATATAATGAATCGAGTATTCAAGCCTTATCTTGATCGATTTGTGGTTGTCTTTATAGATGATATTTTAATATTTTCCAGAAGTAGTGAAGACCATGATAAACACCTCCGGATTATTTTGCAAATTTTGAAGGAGAAGGAACTTTATGCTAAACTTTCCAAGTGTGAATTTTGGCTTGATGAAGTGACGTTTCTGGGACATGTTGTATCAGCCAAAGGCGTGAAGGTGGATCCTGGTAAGATACAAGCAGTTGTTAAATGGAGACCTCCCAAAAGTCAAACCAAGGTAAGAAGTTTCTTAGGCTTAGCAGGATACTACAGAAGACTTGTGAAAGGCTTTTCCATTATCGCCTCTCCATTGACTAAACTCTTGCAGAAGGAAGTGAAGTTTAATTGGAATGACAAATGCCAAGAGAGCTTTGAAACTCTCAAATCCTTGCTGACTCAAGCACCTATTCTTACTCTACCAATTGAAAGGAAGGAGTATGTAGTATACAGCGATGCTTCTCACAATGGTCTCGGATGCGTTTTGATGCAAGAAGGGAAGGTTATTTCTTATGCCTCTCGGAAATTAAAACCGCATGAATTGAATTATCCTACCCATGATGTTGAACTTGCTGTTGTAGTGTATGCTTTAAAAATATGGCGGCATTATTTGTATGGAGAGAAATGTCATATATTCACTGATCACAAGAGCTTAAAGTACTTGGGTACTCAAAAGGAGCTAAACCTTCGACAACGTAGATGGCTTGAACTCATCAAGGATTATGACTGCACGATTGATTATCATCCAGGTAAAGCCAATGTGGTTGCAGATGCTTTAATTCGAAAATCCTTTGCAAGCATTTCTTTGAGTCCTTTACCCTTGCTTCTTGAGTTAAGAGCCATGAATGTTTGTTTTACACCTGATTCAAATGGTTCAATTATTGCTAATTTGCAAGTAAAGTCAGTATTACTTGAACAGGTGAATGAAGCACAAAAGCTAGATGAGAAACTTGTAAAATTGACCAGAGAAGTTCAAAATGGGGAAAAAACTTGATTTTACATTAACAAAGGATGGTGTCTTATTTTATCAAGGAAGACTATGTGTCCCTAATGATGACAAATTGAGGAGAGAGATATTGAGTGAAGCACATACCTCACCATATGAAATGTATCCTGGGGTACAAAGATGTACCAGACCATCAAAGAAAATTATTGGTGGAGTGGTATGAAGAGAGACATTGCGGAGTTCATTTCTAAATGTTTAGTTTGTCAACAAGTAAAGGCAGAACATCAGGTCCCAGTTGGTTTACTACAGCCTTTGTCGATGCCGGAATGAAAATAGGAGAGAATAACTATGGACTTTGTTTCTGGACTTCCTCACACCCAAAGAAAACATGATGCAATATGGGTGATTATGGACAGGCTAACCAAGAGTGCTCACTTCTTAGCAATCAGGATGGATTACTCACTTGAGCGTTTAGCCGAATTGTACATTAATGAGATCGTAAGACTACATGGGATCCCTATGTCTATTGTATCTAACCGAGACCCAAGGTTTACCTCTAGATTTTGGGGTAGCTTGCAGGAAGCTTTGGGTATTAAGTTGAAATTTAGCACTTCGTTCCATCCTCAAACAGATGGCCAATCGGAAAGAGTGATACAAATTTGGTGGATATGATTCGAGCTTGGATTATGGAATTTGAGGGTACTTGGAACAAACACTTGGCCTTGATAGAATTTTCTTACAATAACAGTTACCAATCGAGTATTGAATGCCTCCCTATGAAGACTTGTACGGAAGGAAATGTCGGACCCCTCTTTGTTGGAGTGAAGTTGGTGACAGGAAACTTCTTGGTCCTGAAATTGTGCAACAAACAGAGGACAAGATAAAAACTATCAAGGATCATCTAAAGATTTCTTCAGATAGACAAAAGTCGTACGCTGATCTTAAAAGGCGTGACATTGAATATCAAGTGGGAGATAAAATATTCTTAAAGGTGTCTCCATGGAAAAAGATTATGAGATTTGGCAGAAAAGGAAAACATAGTCCCTGATTTAGTAGTTGTGGTGGAACTTAATGAAATTGTAGTTCCAATTACGATTTCACCTTTGTGTTTTCGGCTTGCTCGAGAGAGAGGTCGTAAAACTAAGACTACTAAATTAATGGCCGATGGGATTGGGTTGACATGAGGTTCAGCTCAAGAGAGTGAACCCTAGTCCTTCTCCCACACACTCAACTAGAGAGAGTGAGTGGGCTAAGGCGGTGGTTGTTCTTAAAGCGGCAACCCAGTGTTTGAGAGAAATCGGGTTGATTCAGGGTAAGTTGCTCGAGAGAGAATTTACCCCCACTATAGTCTAGCGTAGTCACAAATATTCAATGGATTTATTATCAAAAGTGTAATACCCCTAAAAGCTAACAAAGAGTCGCATGTCGATACACCATTGCTTAATTACTACAATAGGTTTTATTCACATTTTGGGAACTTGAAATTTTGTGATATTTGCAAACTTGCTTAACATAAATTGTAATCGTAATTTAAGGGATTGTATTAGGGTATTTACATAATATTCTAATTATAATTATATATAACTATAAATGGTGGTGAGGTATATACATATAGGTATGTATATATGCATTTTGGGCAGCACACTTTTATTTGGGCAGCACCTTTGAAGGACAGTTGTCCAAGTGATAAACATCACTTGTGTGACTATATATTTTCACACCTCCTTGAGTTAAATTCGTTTCCTTCAAGTCTAAGAACCTTTGAACCTTATTTAATCAGTTGTTCTTGAAAATCACAAGAGAAAAACTTGATCCTTTTGGCAAGAATTCGAGACACACACTTCTCTTTGGTAAGTGGAAAAATCTGTTTTTGACCTGGGTAATGTTTAGTATTTTAAGCATAACTTGTTTTATAGAACTTTGTTTACAGTGAATAAATATGATTTGGAAAGCTAATTTGTATATGTACAACTCTTATGTTTATGTAAAACTCTAATTTAGTTGTTATGGATTCGAAATATGGGACGCAACATAGGACAAGTTCTGTCCAGAGTTCGAAATTAGAAATTCTATATGGATAATTGTTAATGTTTTGAATATATCTTTTTGTACAAAATATATTTTTCAGTGATTCTTGTTTTTTTGCAACCTTAAGATATGTACCTACATCTTTCATGAAGGTTATAAAGTCTAGTTTTGCCATTTTCCTTTTCAAATCTAAGTTGCAACATTAGGTACTAGGCTGGCCAGAATCACTGTTTTGGGAGCATAGTCGTATCTGTACAGGCTAAGCTTACTTGTAATGATAATCCTATTTTATTTCGACATTATTGAGATACTGGGTATTAAAGAAGTTATTTAATTGTACTTTTAAGGTTGTATATACTTCTGAACAAGTTGAGGATCTTGATACGTTGGTTGGTCTACGGTTTGAACTCGCGAAGTTGTGTTGGACTGTTTCTACGCTAAAGTATTGAGGTTTGTGTATAAACTTGTACTTGCATTTTTTTTTACCTTCTTGTATATCTGAAAGTTTATTTTGGTACCTTGGTTACCTCTTGTCACTTTGCATTGTCGTGTTGGTATCCTTTAAGACATTAAGGACACTTGTCTAACTCACTCACTTGTACGGATTGTTTGATCACTGAGTACTCTTGGTTGTGACTTTGTCACTATTGGCATGCCTTGTGATTCGGATTATTTGCCATCTTGACTCTGGATTTTTAGTTCGTCTTAAGAATGGAAGTTGTCCATTTTAAGTACAAACTAGAAAGCTATTTTTAATATGGTTCTTCGTTCTCTTGATTATTGGGCTTTGACCCTTCTTGATATAGGGCGTCAGCCCTTCTTGATACCTGCTTGTGCTTGGTGTGACGACATGATGTATATATTGGGCGAGCCTTGTTATTGAATCTTTTGGAAAATGGTGCTATGAGCGTTCTTGACATTTGGATCTTTAAATATCGAACTTGCTACTCTTTATATATTGTTATTTGATTTATTTATTATGTTTCAATTGTGCTGCTCATGACTTGAGAAAGGTAGCTTGGTGAATTTTGAGGGCTCCGAACCTATAGTTTTACACCACTAAGTTATATGCTTAGCGATAGTTGTTTCTATCGTAGGGAATGATCGAGAGGTGGCATGAGGCTGGCCATTGGTGTTGGAGATTTTGAGAGCCTTAAGGAAGATCACATTTGCATATAGGAATCTATATTTTGTATAAACTTTGGGACTTATACATGATCTATGTGTTGTATATTTACATGAAATTTTGAGGGCTAATTTGATCATGTCACCATGGGTTGTAATATAAGTATGGCTATATGTTTTGTTCGTTTGGGGTGTGTAAGCCCAAGTCTTTTAATATATTAAATTTACTACTTGTTTTGAATGATTGTATGAAGCATGAACCACCTGGTTTAGGTACTCAAAAAGTTGGAAATATTCTTTTTATATCATTTTTTTACTAGTGTGAGGACAATATACCTTAAAAATATCGTGAGTTATTGGCTTATATTATATTCGGAAGGGTCGCTACAAAAAGCATGTACCCAATACTTTAGTTTATCCCGTATTCCTATCACATCCCAAGAATCTCATCTCCTTGATTAGTACTCTTTGCATTTTCACTGATTTTTTCTTACTTGTTACAAACCCCCATTGTTAATTGATACTTTTGTGTCACCCCTTAGATTTAGTATGTTTGTATTCGATAATGTTTTTAGCTATGACTAATTAGAACTAAATTTTATTTTTCTATTAATTCTCAAGCCCACTCCCTTGGGACTCGACCCCAATCCTTGGTTAGGTTACTTTACTATTGTACGATCGTAGACACTTGCATTGGAAGTTGTGTCTTGATTACGCAAACATCAAAATTGCGTCGCTACCGGGGAGTGGTGTTATTTGAGAATTCTTAGTTTAGTAAAATTTTGGTTCTTCTTAGTCGTAGTGTACTTACTTAATTTTTAGTTTTGTTTTGTCTGTTTGTATGAATATTTCAAGAAGTATGAGTGTGAACGGCAGCCAAGTAGACCATCAAGACGACATTAGAAACCTTAACGATGTAAATGAGCCTCATGTTAATGACCCCCATCTTATAAGCGGTAGTGGTGCCATTCGCTTGCCTCCGACCGAAAGGAATGTTGTATTTCACATCACGAGTACCATGTTGCAACTCTTGCAATTAAAGGGGCTTTTCTGTGGATTGGCTCATGAAGACCCTCATGAGTACATTCAAAATTTCGAAGATGTGTGTGGACCATTCTCTTTCAAAAATATATCCCAAGAGTCGGTTCATCTACGATTGTTCCCATTCTCTTTGATGGGAGAAGCATGCAAGTGGCTAGCTAAATTGCCACGTGACTCAATCACTTCGTGGGAGGAGTTGGTCACTGTATTTAATGTGCAATTTTTCCCTCCTTCGAAGATAATGACTCTTCGGGATAGTATCCAAAGCTTTAAGCGTTTGGAGGACGAGCCAATCTATGAGACTTGGCTGCAATTTAAAAAGTTGGTGCTACAATGCCCGACTCATGGTCTACCCGACAATGTCTTGCTATAGTACTTTTACCGAAGCTTGGATTCGGTAAACAAAGGTGTTGCTGATCAACTTTCACCTAGAGGCCTGATGCAGCAACCGTATGCAGTAACAGCCCAACTCTTAGATGGCATGACGACCATCAATAGGGCATGGAACACTCGTGAAGACCAAGTCTCCCCTTTCACATTCAAGCTATCCAAGGAGCAGATGGAAAAAGATAATGAGAGAGACCAAAACATGGCCAAGATCATGACACAGCTTGACATTTTATCTAAAAATGTCATTAGGATTGGTACCTGTGGTGTCAACATTGTGGGGATCGGGTGTGCAAATCCTAAGGAGGCGAAATTTGAAGCCTCGTATAATGAGAAAGTGAACTTCTTAGCCAACCAAGGCGTTGGTTATCGTTCAAACTACCAAAGGCAGGGTGGTAACCAAGGTTGAACGAGAGATAAAGGTTGGAAGGAGCGTGAATGGAGAAACTGTAATCCTAATTGGAAGGATGGGGAGAAGGATAGGTATGTGCCCCCCATGAGCTCCAAAACCCAAAGGATTTAGAGGATGGTAGGTCTGAGAATATGCTCTCTTGTATCCTCAACAAAGTAGAGGGGCCAGACAAGATCTTAAAAGAGATGAAGAAAGATGTGTCGACCCTGAGCTAGACCGTCACCTCCCATTCAGTATCAATCAAGCAGCTGGAGACCCAAATGGGTCAGAAGTCGTCTCACCTAAATCTGAGACAAAAAGGGGGTTTGCCTAGTGACACTATGGTCAACCCCAAGAATGAGGTTTAAAGGTGGACTTGCATCGTGCCACGATGTTAACTTAGGCATTGTTTAGGAGGCAACCCAAAACCCCTTTTCGCTTTTATTTATGTTCTCAAAAAATAACGGTGTTTTGTTTATACAGGTTGAAGTGTGGAAGGTGTTCAAAAAGAGCAGGGTGGCGAGCAACAAGTCTAGTCGGTGAATCACCGAGGAGGTCGGCGAGCCCGACCTAATCTTCTGTTTGACTCAAGACATATTCAAATTGGAGTCTGTAAAACTCAATGAGCCCAAGAAATTATTGGCGAGTCGCCAATTAGGTCGGCGACGCCGATGTAGATCATCGTTTGGACACCATATTAATTGGAGGTCCTATAAAACTTGGTGAGGTAAATGACTACTCGACGGAACGCTGAGTGGTTTGGCGATCATGACTAGTATCGCCGACTGGGCGAGAACTAGATGGTTTTTTGGGCCACAGGTTTAAAATTCTAACTCGTTCATTTTCCCTCACTTTTTATCTGCCCAAACTCACACCTGCACTCTAGTTTCTATATTTCTTACGTTGTTAGAATATTATTAGTGTTGATTTGTGCTCAGAGTTGGATTGCATTGCCGCCTAGCATCTCAATTGCATCTTAATCGGCACCAAAGGTTGGTTTCCAAGCCCTAAGCTTCTTGTATTGAAAGTTGTACTCAAATGAAATGGCATTACTTTGATGATGTGTGTTGGGCCTCTCTGGTAGGATTAGAATATTTTTTTTCTTGTTAGGTTCGCAAATTTTACCCATACTAAGTTAAATAGTTAATTCCTGAAGGTTGTGCTTTAAATTGGACGAAAAACTATGGGTTGTGCATGATCCTCACTGGGTCTAAGCCTAATTTTAGTTGTGCATGCCTTAATTTTCTTTTCGGAGGTTGCGAGGTTGAATTCGGGAAGTTGGGTCAAAAGTAGGCACGTTGGATCATTTAGCGAGCTGGGTCAAGCTCGCCGAATCTCTCGGTGGTTCGCCTAAAATCCCCATCTCGCCTTTAATTTAATGCTAAATATGATGTTGAATTCTGTAACTTTCGATGAGAAGCATGATGTCGCCGAACGCATTCGGCTTCTTGCCTAAAGACTTCTGGTTCGCCCTTTGTCTGCACCCTTGTATTCTCTATGCACTACACTCGGTGAACCGCCTAAGTAGTTGCACGCTTCACCAACTAGTTCGGCGAAGTGATTCTGCAATTGAACTGCCTTGCTTTTGTCTGAATACTTTCTAACTTTTTCTCGAAGCTTTGCAAAAATGGCTAGACCAAAAGCAGCTGGAAGAGATATGCCACCCCAAAAAACAAGAGCGAAAAATTTTAGGAAAAATACAAAGGCAACAAATCCTCCCAAAATGGATAATGAGTGCAACAAGCCCAGTGCCAGCAAGAGAACAAATCCCCAAGACCCCACTATTCCCTCGTGGAGACATAGATTCTTCACATCTATGCACTCCTTTATGGCGGCTCACGACTTGGACAATCTTAGTAAGTCAGCTGCCGCTGAATATTCTGAAGAAGTTCTGGGGGCCATTATCAAATTCCAGGATGACACATCCGGCAATGATGCCCAGAAAGATGGAGAGACTGTGTAGATAGGATTTTTCTCTACCTCCCTCTCTGTCTTACTTACTTTCACTTTTGGATACTTTATTTCATTTGAATTTGAGGATAAATACTTTTTAATTGTAGTGGGGTGAGGCTCATCTTCTGTGTGCTATTTGTGACTCATGTTTTTGTGCATATATTTGGGTTGTTCTATTTAAAAATTGTGTTTGATACACTGTTTTGTAGAGGTTTGAGCTTGAGGCTCCGTGTTTTAAATTGCAAAATGATTTTGACCCTTCCAAAAATTTTTGCCACCTCTCATGTGTTGAATGTGAATGTTCTTTTGCAAAATTTCAGTCTCGGTTCCAATCAATACCTATGACTTGAATAGGGCTCTCAATCAAACTAACATGAATGTGCAGCTACGATGAGGCCAAATGAAAATGCATAGACAATATGTGAAGTCTTTGCATCTCGTTATGACTAGCCTAGTATCGAATTGAGTCTCTTGTGATGATCATTGCAACTAGCGAAAGTGTGAAGTCTTGACTGACTTATAGTGTCAATGCCTAGTGTGATGAGGTAACCTGCAAACTATGCATGATGGATCCTAGAATTTTCCCCATTGGTCCGATCAACTAAGTGATGCTATATCTTGATATGAGCTTAGGCAACTTCTAAGAGTGTGAGCCAATTTGATATATACCTCTTTTGTGACCTACCTTGTGAGTGTGTGAACCGCTTTTGAACACCCCTTGAGCCTTACCTTTCTTTGGAAGAAAATTGATGAAAACAATGACCTTTCTTTATCCATCACCCATAATCCTCATGAAGTTGTGGTTAATTGAATAGCCAACTTAGGCCAAAAGCCTAAAGTTAGGGGTGTGGTGAAAAGATAAGAGCAAGTCAAGAATTGCAAAGAAAGTCTCCTCTTATCCATGGTTTTGAGAAAAATGGAACCCCTCCACATAAAAAAAAAAAAAAGAGAGAGAGAAAAGAGAAATAAAAAGAAAAAGAATGAAAAATAAAGTTGTGAAATAAAGTACAAAAGAAATGGGTTCCCAAAGAATCCACGGGAAGTGAATAATAGAATGACTTATGAGCACAAAAGAAAATGCTGAAGGAGGAGGAAAGGAAGTGTTGTGAGCACCACATTTCATGAGGATGAAAGTCACCGACCCTAAATGACCATACATTTGCACTCAGCCCCATTACAAGCCTTGAAAAGACCTTTTTGATCTTGAGTGAGCTGAAACAAATGTTGGTCGGAAAATACAGGCAAACCTATGGGTGAAAGTATGCATCGTGTTCATCTTTGTGAGTGTGAGCGTTATGTTTGATTTCGAAGCTTTAAATTGCAAACCATTGTGTATGAATATGGAATCATTCCTGTGTGAGGGCATTTGAACACTTTGGTTGAGCTTGAACTTGCATTTGAAGCAAGTATTGTGAGCATGAGATTCTTTGATATTGGTGAGTCACAACTTGAATCTTTGAGTGCACATTTGATCTTTGCATAAGTAAATTGAGTCTTTTTGTGTGCATTTATGATTGATTCTTGTATAGCACTTTTGAGACACCCTTTTTTAACAGCCGAACTCGAGTTTGCTTGAGGACAAGCAAAAGTTTAAGTTTTGATAGAATTAGTGTCCTCAAATGCATATTTTATCTCAATATCTGATGAAAACCATTAAGTTTCAGGTATTTGGAGTTTGAGGGAAAGCATGGACACTACTTAGCAAAAAAAGGAACAAAGGCAGCTGAAAGAACTAAGAAATGAAGATTTGAGAAACGCCGAACCCATTCGGCGAGTCGCCAAAAGGTCTTATCCTCGCCTTTTGTTCCAGTGTGATGAGCCTTGAAATAAAAGATCAAATCGATGATGAAAAGGAGAGGTCGGCGTGTTTGTGAAGCAGTTCTATGTCGCCCAATGATCCAAAACACGACGATGCTGAAGGATAGAGCAAGACGATGATGAAACCTACCACTGGGCAGATCACCGAGTTGATAGGTGATCTCGACTAACGGCACCGAATGATCCGCTGCAGCACAGATTTTTGAAAACTATAAATACTCGTTGAGAGTTGTAGCTTAATATCAGATTTTTAATATAGAATTTTGAGTTCTAAGTTTGGAGAGGGTTTTGAAGAACTTGAAGATTCAAGGGTTTCAACTCCAAGAACTTGGACTTGGGTATTGTGGATTTTTCACTCTTGACTTGTTTTGAGACTTAAATCTTCATACCCATTTGAATGCAAACTCATATTGGTATAAATTTCTATCTCTTTTCCATGTATAGCTAAAACCCCAATTCTTGGGGTGTGATTTTGTGGATATGGGTTAGATTATCTATTAGGTCTTGCTTGTTGATGA
This sequence comes from Solanum pinnatisectum, assembly GCA_035578085.1. Taxonomy (NCBI): domain Eukaryota; kingdom Viridiplantae; phylum Streptophyta; class Magnoliopsida; order Solanales; family Solanaceae; genus Solanum; species Solanum pinnatisectum. The sequence goes on from JAWPEI010000066.1 coordinate 455,060, forward strand.
TTTATTTGTTGTTTAGATGTGATTTCGTTTAGTAGTTGTGGTGGAACTTAATGAAATTGTAGTTGCAAATACAATTTCATCTTTGTGTTTTCGGCTTGCTCAAGAGAGCGGTCGTAAAACTAAGACTACTAAATTGATGGCCGAAGGGATTGGTTCGACATGAGGTTCAGCTTGAGAGAGTGAACCCTAGTCCTCAAACCCATACCAAATGATTCCATTGGCATCCTCACCATGACTCTCCTCTCATTGATCATACCAAATGTTCACGACATCTTTGAGCTAATAAGCAAAAACTTTAGCATCCTCAGTCTTGATGGCATGCATTGCCTTAAAAATCTTCTACATCATATCAATGAAGTTCTGAGGATCCTTTTATACCTTGGATCCCATGAGTTCATGCCTGATCTTTGTCTTAGCTGACGACTCTTGGGAACTAGGGTTAGTGATTATGGTACCCCAACACCCTAGCTGAGCATCTACCAATTAAGTGAGAATCTGAATAGCTCCCCTAAACTCTACCTCTGAAGTGGGAGTAGGCTGAGGAATAGATATATAGGGGATCCTTTAAATGCTAGCAGGCACTCTTTGGGTTCTAACACTTGTGCCATGGTCTGTTAGGCGTTCTCTATTTCTGGTATGTATTTTAGTTGGTGGAGGCAGATTGCTTACATTTGTTCTAGTGTGAACCTCGATACTTGTGGAATTTCACTGGCTATGCATTTTGGATGCATGATGTGCAATATGCAAATGCATGAGTTAGAAGAAACTTTTAAAGATTTAAATTCTATCACATGAATTAGAATATGTAAGAAAGGTAGTACTTTATAACATCTAGTAGCCTCCTTATTATATATGTGGTAAGCTTAACACTAATAAGGACTCTACTAGACATGACTACGTGGATATCTTAGGACACTTAAACTCTGTGATCTATACAGAACAACCTATAGGTTTTGGGAAAAAGGACGAAGAAAATAAAGTATGTTGACTTCAAAGGTATATTTATGACTTTAATCAATCTTCTAGACAATGGTACTTATGATTCTATAATGTGATCATATTGTATGGATTTGTTATGGTTCATGAAGACCACTGTGTGTATATTAAAAGATTCAAAGATAAGTTTGTGATCTTATGATTGTATGTAGACGAACATACTACTAGCTGGTAGTGACATTGGTTTTATGAAAGAAATAAAAGAGTGGATATAATGTAGTTTTGAGATGAAAGATATGAGCAAAGCAGCATAGATTCTTGGAGTTAGGATTCAAAAGAGTGCTTCAACAGATTGTTATCTCTTTCATAAGAACTTTACATTAGGAAAGTTCTTGAACGCTTCAATACACAAGTTTGCAAACCCATAAATACTCCAGTCTCTAAAAGTTAAGCTTTGGATCAAATGATGTGCCCTTAGACTCCACATGAGAAGGAACAAATGAGAAAAGTTCCTTATGCCAATGCAGTTGGAAGTCTTATGCATGTTATGATGTGTGCTATACCGGATATTTGTTATGCTGTTGGGTTATAGTTAGCAGATTTCAAAGTGACTCACTAATGCAACATTGAAAGTAGTTAAAAGGAAATTAAGTTATACAAAAGGCATAATCGACTATTCCTTGTGTTATCAGGGGAATGATCTAAAACTCAAAGGCTACACAAATGTTGATTGGGGAGGAGATTTAATGAGAGAAAATCCACCTATGGATATGTATTTTTTCTTAATGATGGTGTCATATCATGGAGTAGCAAGAAGCAGTCATATATAACCTTATATACAATAGAAACTAAATTCGTAGCACTTTCATCAGTTTTGCAAGAAGATGCTTGGCTTAAGCATTTTCTAGGTGTGTATAACAATGTTGTTGAGCATGTCATAATTAATTGTATTAGTCAAACTTCAATAGTCAACACAAAGGATCCGAAGTACCATGGAAAGACGAAACATATTCACATTAAGTATAATTTTGTAAGAGAAATGATACTTCAGAAGAAAGTCAATGTGAAATACATATCTACGCATCAAATGGTAGCATATCCCTTAACAAAACTCGTAGCATGTAATTCTATGAAGAGATATGAAGTGATTGGGTTTACGTAGATGCTGATGTATTTTTATTTTTATTTTTTTCAAGAATGTTCATGTAAATTCACATTATTGATGTTAAGTGTACAAAATTTTCTAAGGATAAAAAGCATGTTAAATAGACAAAAGTATTGGCCTATTCGCACATACAATCGCCTATATTGTGTATATGACAAGTAGAGACGAGACAGTTATAAATTAATTATTGTCCAAAGTGGTGATATTAGAGAGATAGAAGTTTATAATTACAATGTCATTTGTTAGTTTGTGTTTAATCATGTGTGATTAAAATGAGTTAGTTTGTTTCTAATGCAAGATTGAGTTCTGAAGAATAAAATGATAAGTAGATTTGTGAACTCAAAGTTAGACATGAGTTGTCTGAACTATCATCTACACATTGTTTAATTAATAAAAGACATAAGCTCCATGGAAAGGGGTCAGTACTGTAATACATGTTTCATACCATGTATGCATGTAGTGATCCATAAGGGTGAAGTTTAGTCTCTACTTGCTATTGTGTGAAGTCGTGAAAATTTTAAGTAATTTTCACACTATACCCTCATGACTTTAATCGGTTTCTTGTGATTCAGTTTGATGTTTGCTATCTTAGAATGTTTCCAAGAGATCATGCTAGATTCGGTATGGCGAGACATTTCTATAAAAGTATATCATGTTGAGATTAAGTGATTCGTGAGATAAGGAAGATTATTGGATATTATCACATCAATTGTGTTCATTGATGTCCTTTATGTTTTGTCTATGAGAGAAGTACTTAATGATGAACTCAAAGTCAAGAACAAGAGATGATAAGAAATATGAATGTGATGAATGATCTAGGGTACTGCATACTATAATCTACTATAAGTTTCATTGATCATGATGACGGATATTCCTAACAAATTAATAGCAATGAAGCTCTTGAAGTATGAAGTAGATACACGGTATAGTCGTAATGTATGAAAGTTACTAAATAGGAATGAGAGTTGACCAATATAGTTTGAGTGGGAGATAAGTTATCTTCAATATCTTTCTCTAAAGCAAATAAAAATAATTATTTCGTTGTCGTTGGACCTAAGTAGAAGAATTGTAATCATTAATAATGATCCACCAAATTAGGCATCATATTAAACTATACAAAATAAAACAATTTAGGGAGACATATTGAGATGGTTATTATAACTAAATGTAGGAAGTCTTAACCATAGAATTGCTACAAAAGATGCCAACTTACAACTCACAACTAGATCCAACCAATTCCTCAAGATCTATCTTCATTTTGTTCTACAACTATTTTCTAAATATTCATAATTTTATACGTGTAAACTAGGAAACTTGTGATTGCTTAAAGAATGGTCAAGTGCAGAGCCACAATTATATCCAAGGTAGACGTCGTCTCTTTTCCAAAATCTTTGTTATTTTATTCTACTAAACTGAATTCAACCATGCAATTTCAAGTTTCAGGGATCAAATTTAGCAAGCAAAAAAATGTCAAGACGTCGTCCGTTATACACTTGTGTAGCTTCAATCTTTGTTATAATCCACATTGCATGCAGAAAAACAGAGGATTTTAATGGACCTATTGGATCAATAATAAAGAAAATATGGATAGGGACGAGTTATATAATGCCAATTTTATACACAATAGAGTTTCAATGGCTATCAATCCTCTCTTTTATAGACAAATGTATACTTAGGTCAGAAATTGTGATAGAAAAGTTGTTTCCGCCATCATCTAGATTGTTTGATAAGATTGATGAGCTAGCTTATGTAGTAGAAAATCTACCAGAAAAATTTGATGATATGATGGAAAAGTTGCCTATGATGATTCATCAGGTGCCATTTCTTGATTGGGCACTCGTTCATCTTATAGCTTGGTTGAATTTCTGGATTTCATGTTTGACTCGTTGGGGATCCAAGAATGCTATGGAGAAAGAGATATGGATCGATGTCAATCAAGAATCGAAAATAAAAGACGTTACACTTAACTCTGATGCTTCAAAAGATCAAATCATGTTGTCAAATGAAAAATCAGAAACTGAAGAAGCAATAAGCCCGGCATCATCATCAACGTGTGATCCATTTGAGGATGCGGGGTCATCTCCAATATATGGTTCTCCAATTGGAATCGGAACGAGTAATAAAGATGATCATTTTGGTAAGTGTAGCTACAAGGATATGCTTGAGAAAAGGGCTGAAGAAATGAAAGAGGAGAAAGGGAGAATAGTTTAGTCAAGAAAATGATAGAAGATCCAAATTTTCATATTTCTCAAACAATGCTAAGTTGGTACATGCATGAATATGCATTACATTGTAGAGATAATCTTATTTCAAATTCTAAAACATAGACCTGTATAATCAAGAACAAATTTAATATAAGCCAAATCAATTTTGAAGTAGGTAGAACATGAATATACAATCTAGTTGTCTAGCTAGTTCACTTGGATAGTCAAGATAGTTAAAAGAGGTTGGAAAAATAATTCTAGTATCTCGGAAAAAAAATTCCAGTATCTCAGAAAAAGATTTATTCATAGTCATTCTATTAAATCAGTCATAATATCTTCGTTATTATCGTAAAAATCAATATTATAGTTGTGAACAATATAGTTGTTGCAACATTTCTTTTCTTTCTAAATAAATTGTCTTCAATGTATTTTATAGCATTCATTATTAAGATGTTAGCAACTTCTATTAGTTGGCTATATATTGTTCATGTGTTCTTGTGAATGGGGAGATAGTGGAAAGAACAATGAGAATTTCTTCATTCTCTTTTCAATATTTTGTTGTGTTGGGTTTTTTTACATTTCTTTTATGGCTTTACAAATACATTTTAAAATAGTCTTTTGAAATAAACCATTTAGCTAACATAATCTATTGAACCTTTATTAGTTTATTGCTCCTACTTTTATACTAGAAGTGTTTGTTGAATCCCGAGGATTCATCTATACCAGGTGAAATATTCTTAAGGATAGTGTCTAACACGCCTCAAAATTTGATGAATTCCACACAAGTGTTTGTGAAAAATATATTTTTCATAAAATTTACAACAATCTTAAAGATAGTTTCACTATGTTTTTATGGAAGTTACTGAAAATTCTATTTCGAAAAAATAAATTAATAATTTAGTGTGCTAAGGGGAAAAAAGGAATTAAGAGTGTGTTTGGTATGAAGATGTTTGGTTGGCTTAAGGGTGTGTTTGGTAGGAAGGAAAATGTTTTCCATGGAAAATGTTTTCTCGGAAAACAAGTGGATTTCTAACTTATTTTCTCATGTTTGGTTGGTGAGTAGAAAATAATTTTTAGTAAATGATTTGTTGATGAATGAAAAATATTTTTTTAGAATCTTTTATTTTTTGCTTAAGACCAAAAAATACTCTTTAGGAAAATAATTTCTTATCCGAAAATCAACTCCGATAATTGATCTAGAACCCGACCCCAACACCCCAATGACTGTTCTAAAATCCAACCTTGAGATCTGACCCAAGACCTAACCCAAACTTTCTACCCAGAACCTGACCTAGGAAAAGCTTTTTCAAAAATATTGACGGGGTCACTGGGTGGTGGCTCGGGGGGTGGGGTAGGGATTGGGGGGTCGGGGTAGGGGTGCAGTAAAAAAGTAATTTTATTTTAAAATTTAAAATTTTCCCAAAAATATTTTTTTCTTAAAAAGAAATTTTGACGGGAATGTTTGGAGGGGGTTAGGGTTGGGGGGAGGGTGGGTAGGGGTAGGGATGGCGTAAAAATGAAAAATTTTAAATATGAAATATTTTCTAAAATTGTTTTTAAAAATATGACGGGGTGGCCTGGGTGGGGGGTGTGGCGGCTGAGGGGTGGGGGTGGCATTTTTTGAAATTTGAAATACTTTCCAAACACAATTTTTTAATTGGAAAACATTTTCCAGCAAACCAAACACAACCTAAGTTTTTGGAAAATGTCTTCCAAATCAACTCATTTTCCTCAAATTTAAGGAAAATGAATTCCCTTCAAAAGTTAAGGAAAACGTTTTCCATAACTCTACTTCATCCTTAAATTTTCTTTTCTTACCCTACACATGTAAGTCACGACTTTCCCCATGCAATAAAAAAAGTTAAAATTTTTAAATTTTCATATTTTTAAAACTTCAAATATTTTTTTACCCCAACCCCTAAACCACCCCCCCCACCAAGGCCACTCCCCGTCACCCCCACCCATGCCACTCTGTCAAAAAAATTTCAAAAAATAAAATTATTTTTGAAAAATACTTCAAATTTAAAAGTTTTTCATTTTTTACGCCATTCCACCCCTACCCTACTCCCCCACCCCCACCCCTTCCCTACCCCAACCCAGGACACCCCGTAAAAAAGTTATTTTTTAAATTTTTTTGGAAAATATTTAAAATTTAAAAAAAAATCATTTTTATACCACCCCCATCTGTCACGACCCAACCCACCGGGCCATGCGGGCACCTACATACTACCACCTAAGTAGGAGAACCCTCTTATCCCAACAGTTATAACATGCGGAAATTCAGTAAGACAGGAATAAAATGTACTAACGAGATTTTATAAATGGATTTCTTTTAACAAAATTTTGGTTAAGACTTATAAAGTAATTAACACCCGCAAGGATCTAGTCTAAACAAGTACAAGAGCTACTAAGAGTACAACTGGACATAATAAATAAGGACACAGCTCCCACCATGCGGAAGGAAGGATAGAAGCTGCTGGAGAAATTCTTCGTCTTCACCTAATGAAACATCACCAACCTGCATCCAAACTATGCCAAAAAGGCATAGCAAGAGTTGTATCAGTACAAACCACACATACTGGTAGGCATCATCGGTCAACCCGATGCCTACCACATAATATAAGAAAATCAACTAGTAAGAGTATGCAATAAACCACTCGTTTCTCCACCTTTACTCTCGCTTGAATACCTCAGAATTACACTAGCACCCTTATTGTTAACCACCTTCTCAGTCAACCTACCACTAGGTTCTTGATCATGGCCTAACCATTCTAATGCATATAAGAGTCCACCATTACAACTATAAGCATTCTAACTAACCACTCCCGAATTCCTTTCTCCAAGATAAAGTCTACCTAAGTAATTACATCACGTATACCAACCCCCCCCCCACTTCTCGTCCTTACAACACACGGACAGCCCTTGCTCTCAATTATTACAACCCTTGAGCCCTTGGCCTTCCCGATTCATTCAACAATGAGATACACTACAAGTTCACTCAACATGAAGAACAATCATATATAAGTCCTCATAACCATATAACAACTCCAAGGAATTACAATATCATTTATCATTACGAACCACGTACAATTTCACAATCCTCAAGATACACAATTATGTCAAGTCGTTGGTCCTCTCATGGAACCCAAACCCAAACTGTTAGCATACCGAAACGTGGTACCCGATCCAATGTTTATGCCAGAACGTGGCAACCGATCCCATATTTATGCCGAAACGTGGCAACCGATCCAAGTTAGTGTGTCAAAACGCAACAGCCGATCCATACTTATAATCACAATGTATATCATCACAATCATACAACAAGAGTGATTCATAGCATATAGTTCTTCGTTCATACTAATTTATATTAGGTTTGATCAACAAGCTTCGTTCACACACATGTACATATTATAATAAAATAAGAACAAGCCTATATCACACAATCATAGAATCACAACTATCCCAATAAACTACTCATCGACATGCATCATATGAGCATAATTCCAACCATACTTTGCCCTAGTTCATCATCTAAGGCTTCTTCCTAAGATTTAATCATATTTCGTTCGGTACACGAAGGCCTACGCATAAATCCTACGATTGATTTACATATATTATGCAGTGGGCGCAGATTTATAACTACTCAATTCATAAAAACTAGCCTACCTGGGTGCCAAGTAGTTGCACGGAGTTTTGGTCTTCGATTCTTGTTTCGGGACTCGTGACAGTGGTCTTGACCAAAAATCTGCAATCCGTCAACATTCTTTCGCTAGAAATCTCTCTCTCCATCTTTCCCAAGCTTGGAGCAGCTTTTTGGGGGTTTCTAGGGTGTTTTACGACTAATTTAAATATTTTAGAAAGAAGGAGGAAATAGAATTCACGTTATTTACATTCTGCCTCGCTTATCCTGCCCTGGTGACTAATTTTTCCGCTATGGTGGTGCCGCCCTAGTGGCATCTAGCCCGCCCTGGAAGGACAGTGGTCCAGAATTTCCTGAATTTTTGCTTTTCCTTATTAACACGGTTCAGGTCGTTACAATAGATACTAATTTACCCCTCGTTTGTCCCTGAATGACTAGTGCACGGATAATCACACTCCCTACTTTGAAGTACTTCCAACTAAAGAATAGGGCCATCACGAAACCCCGAAGAATGGTGGCTTTTCAAATAGTTGACACAAGAAAGGTATTATACCTAAAGACTAGAAGAAAATTGAGGCAACACATGAAGAAACGAATGTGTTTAAATTACACAGCCTGGCCCACCAGGGCGGTAGCCCTCCCGCTAAGGTGGGGCCGCTGTGGCGAGGATTTCCCGTTGAGGCGAGAGATCGGGAAACAGTAAAAAGGGGGAAAGGGAAAAAATTCCCATTTATCCTTCTCTATACACAAAAACTCCTAAATTATCTCGATTCACTTCATCTCAAACGTCGATTTCAAGGTAAATTCTCATTCCTCACACTTCTTCAATTCAATGTATACTTAAATACGATTGCATGTTGTTAAACAATCGATTAGAAACAGTTTTAGAGGGGGTCATTTTTGAATTTGAACATGGGTTGCTTGATTTGGTAGGAAAACATAGCATGGGTACTTCCCTTACGTCCCCAACATCTCCACAACTTCTTAGGCGTAAGGATCTCGTAGAAATACGTTTGAATCGGTACCAAAACGGTTGGGGGAAGTTGAAGGGTCACTTGATGTAAAACTCTAATTTAGGCCTCATTTAGAAGTTATTTGCCAATATACTTGCATAAATAGGTTCTAGGGTACTTTATATACTCTGATCTACTGAAACACTGTTGAAAACAAGGATTTTGGGACGAAAAGGTGCCATGATCACGCCTGGTGTTCGTCCTAGATGAAGGCCGCTCTGGCGGCCTCCATTATCCCGCTCTGGCGGGGTTTTGGCCGCTGGGGCAGGATAAGCCAGACCAGTAGACAACATCCATTTAGGATAGGAAAATTTCTCCTTTCTTATTTAAACTAGATATAGCCTAATTTCTCGAGGTTCTAACATGTTTGTCAACTTTTTGCAGGCTCTCTAAATGGCAGGTCCAAATGAGGAAAACCTACCCTTCGTCCGATTCCCCGATATTGCTAGTCGAGAGAGGCATCATGACAATAGAAATATGGGGTTCTACTGCGAGAGAGGGTTCATGTTACTTAAGCTCAAGGAGAAGGCGCATGCATTTTACACCCGGCTAATGGAGTTCGGATGGACTCCACTGACTGAGGCTCCCTCGGATGCACGTTCCACTTGGGTGAGGGAGTTCTACGCCATCATGCCCACTGTGCGATGGGATGATCCTCACCCTGTCATTCCTATCTGGGGAGTTAACATCCCCCTTAATGCCACAGCCATCAACGAGGCGTTAGAGTTGCCCGGGGTTTCGAATATTGAGTACGAGGCAAAGCTGTGGGAGTTGGACCTGATTTGGCTGAGAAACACCCTGATTGAGCCTGCGCGCTAGGGCTACTGTCGAGGGCATTACTAACTCGAATTGACCAACTAATGCTAAGAGGTGGCTACACTTGGTGACTAGGAGGATCCGCCCGTCGGGTAACCATACCGACGAGACCTTTCCTCGGGCCTTGGTGATGGTGTGCGCTATATAGGGCATCAAGTTCAATGTAGGGGCGCAGATCATTTCGGAGTGGAAGATGTTCAACCAGGGAAACAAAAAGGCTTTCTTCCTATTGGGACTTATTACTGCACTGTGCAAGCGGGCAGGAGTGCCACTTCTCGACACCGATAAGGTATTACCCATGGATCCCCCCTTCCACCCTCTTTTGATCAGGTCATGTTCTACTTCCATAAACAAGATGAGGAGAATGGGCAGGGCTAGCAGTAGTAAGGCAGTCATGGATTCGAACGATGAGGCCCCACTATCAGGTGCACGGGTTGAGGAGGATCTGGCGGCCGTTCGAAAAAGGTTGGGCAGTGCCTTCGCTGACTTCACCCCAGTTCCACCCAGCACTGCCCTAGAGGTCGATATGCTCCACCGTGAGCTATGCCAGGAGTGGAGGAAGGGTTTGGAGCGGGATAGTCTAATGGTCCGGATATGGAAGACCATAAGGAACATATTCACTTTCGTTGCCCCTCGTCAGGAGCTTCCCCGGGTCGAGAAAGGAGATTTCCAGCAATTTATTTTTATGGATGAGGCAGCGACCGGCCTAGTATCTCCAGATGATCTAGACTCAAATGTTGACACCACCTAGTCTGAGGGTTCTTGATTTGGCTTTCGCCTTTCTTGGGCTTGTAAATTCTTAGACAACTTGGTTTTTCTCTTTTTGACTTTCTTATGTTTTGTAGGCTGAGGTTCTGCCTCACCTCATCCCGCTCTGGCGGTCTTGCCCTGACGGGAATAATCCCGCCCCAGTGGCCAAAATCAAAACCAAACCTCTGCTGAGATTTTTCTGGGGTTTTCTCTCTTTTCTAAATTTCACCAAGGTTCCCAGCTTGACTGAACAAACTTAGGATAATCTTGTGAACTAGGAGAAACCCTTGACTACTCCAAGTCAAACCCACGATACACAACCAATTCGTTCTTAACAATTTGGCACCACAACCCACACATCCCCGGGATACACCCAGACATTCACACGGTTAATACACAAGTGCAAGACACCTTCAGATCTCCCTCCCAAATTGCCTCATAGTTTTTATCTAAACCTCTCATCGAATCTAGTCAGGTCCTTTTCGCAACGGGCTTTACAATACTCAAGTCGTTACAACCCGTATAATTCCAACAATTTAGCCAGCATATTACACAAAACAAAGTTTAGACACCTGATGCTAAGAGGTGGCTACACTTGGTGACTAGGAGGATCTGCCCGTCAGGTAACCATATCGACGTGACCTTTTCTCGAGCCTTAGTGGTGGTGTGCACTATACAGGGCATCGAGTTGAATGTGGGGGCGCAGATTATTTCAGAGTGGAAGATGTTCTACCAGGGCAACAAGAAATCTTTCTTCCTATCGGGACTTATTACTGCGTTGTGCAAGCGGGCGGGAGTGCCATTTCTCAACACCGATAAGGTATTACCCATGGATCCCCCCTTCCACCCTCTTTTGATCAGGTCATGTTCTACTTCCAGGAACAAGAGAAGGAGAACGGGCAGGGCTAACAGCAATAAGGCGGTCGTGGATTCGGATGACGAGGCCCCACTCTTAGGTGCACGAGTCGAGGAGGATCTGGCGGCCGTCCGAAAAAGGTTGGGGAGTGCTTTCGCTGACTTCACCCTGGTTCCACCCAGCACTACCCTAGAGGTCGAGATGCTCCACCGTGAGCTACGCCAGGAGTGGAGGAAGGCTCTAGAGAGGGATCGTCTGATGGTCCGAATATGGAAGACCGTGAGGACCATATTCACTTACGTTGCCCATCGTCAGGAGCTTCCCCGGGTCGAGAAAGGAGATTTCCAGCACTTTATTTTTATGGACAAGGCAGCGACCGGCCTGGTACCTCCGGAGGATCTAGACTTAGATGTTGACACCACCCAGTATGAGGGTTCTTGATTTGGCTTTCGCCCTTCTTGGGCTTGTAAATTCTTGGACAACTTGGTTTTTATCTTTACGACTTTCTTATGTTTTGTAAGCACTTGGATGCTAGATTTCCTACTTTTTCCATAGTAAATGGTTAATTACTAAGTTTTATAGACTATTCTCGATTGTTGAATACTGATAGAATTGCAAGGGTTAGCTCGGATACCATTTGGGGTCCTTATTGGGAAACTTGGAAAAACTAGAGAGGGCGGGCTGAGGTTCTGCCTCGCCTTATCCCGCTCTGGCGGAAGAATTCCCACTCTAGCGGTCTCGCCCTGGCGGGAATAATCCCACCCCTACGACCAAAACGAAATCAAAACCTCTGCCGAGATTTTTATGGGAACTCATCTTTATGCACAATGTAGTGGTGGAGCAATTGAATAATATATCACACATTTAAATTTCTAGATGAGAATTATTTGGTTCTTGACCCTGAACCAATTATGATAGGAGAACCTTGTTGGCTTGATACATACAAGTGTTGCTATACTTTAAATAACAAATCTCATACCAAATTTCTTTTGGGAGTTTTGTTATCATGGCCAATGGTTTAGCTATAATTGGAGGCATATATTTTTTGCTTAAACCACTTGGATATATACGAACATTATCAATATAGTTTTATAATTTGAAATGTGCTCTTGATTTATCAATTCGAGCAAACAACCTTTGCAAAAATCAAATTGCAAGTTGATAATAAAGCACATGTGACCATGACATCGATGCATCTATATAATAGTAAATGGTCCACATGGTGGGTGAACGGGTCCATATTCACCTTTTTATACATTTCAAAATTTCAAGAGATACAATCTCAACCTTAGTTGGTACAACGATAATTTTATCATGAGAAAAAACAACACAAGAGAATTCTTGAAGAATTCATTAGTTCTTCAATATATATATATAACCACATAAATTCTCAATTATTTTCGTATCATATTTGAACGGGGTTGATCGTCAACTGGTCATGCCAACTGATATTTATTTCAATAAACTTCTAGTTTATTTTTCATGTGATTACATCATCATGCCCATATTAAGTTACCACAAACAATATGAAAAATAGGTAATCTTTCACATAAATATTTATAATCCACTTTGATTGTAGTAATATGAAGATCATAAATCTTCCCATATTTTATAGTCTCAATATTATTATTTTTATTTGACTATTTCTTTGAAACTTAAAAGTTTCTTTTGAGACTTACTACAATTTCAATATCATGAGCAATTTTATTTCTTTGAGTAGTAGCACAGTAGCTCACCAAAGCTCACAATTAACATTGGATACTACCACATACTTCATAACATTGTTTGCCTGGTAAATATTTCTTTCAAGGAGAAATTTATATCATTATTGTCATGGTCAAAATCATTACAAGCAAAACTTATTTCTTGATTTACTTTTGTCATTAGTATCTCCTCCCTTTTTATTTAATATCTGACAAAATATTTTTTGGCATACAGAGATACATAATCAATGACAAATATTTTTTGGCAAAAAATTATTTCCCTCTTTTGCCCTTTCGGTAGTTCATAACAAAACATACCATAATATTTGTGCTGTACTAAAAGTACTTAACCAATGATCTTTTATACCAAAATAATTTTTTTCTTTATTTCTCTCTAACCTCCCTTAGGGGTGAGTTGTGGTATTTATTAAATCATACATGAGTATGTTTTTATTTATTATTTACATTATCTCTTGAAATATTAATTCACTTTTAAGAATGATCCACTTTTCATGATACATATCACAAGTCACATTCTCTTCAAGGAATCGACCATAATCATATATACATGCTTCATAATTTTTCCTTTCATTAGAAATTCGTTGTCATGCTTTGAAATTTATCATATTCATATGACATACCTCAACATCACTTTTGAAAGTCAAGTGTGTCATGACTATATCTTCCTTTCCTTTGATGGAGGTTTTATAAACTTATCAAATTATTAGGTCTCATAGCAAACATGTTTCTAATGACCTTTCATATCATTTGATGACAAAAAATACCTTCACTCTTTGAAGGACCATTTTGAGAACTCATAATGTTCTTTCTTTTATAATTTTCACTATGATGAGTATTATTATTTTGTCCATTCACGTCCATATTCATATGTCCAATCATAAAATAATTTTGTCATCTTTCAAACTTTTGTTGTATTGCTATCACATTCACTTAAATGAATAGAGCATATTCAGTGGGACGGATTTCATAATTTTTAGCAAGAGCATATCGATTTGCTCGATCATCATTATATATAAATATATTGCATTGGAACTTTAAGCCACTGTCTTATCCATACAAAGGTGTGTTAGGCCAAAATACGAAGGGATTTGAACCCAAAATCTTATCATCGAGGTGCATCGAGACTTTAATCGATGTCTTACCTCTTTGATGCTGTGAAATTTGAATCCACTGTCTTACCTCAATCAATGACATCATACATAGTCCAAAATAAAATTCATCCTTGAACCTTTAAAATATTGTTACTTTGTTATTAATAGCACAAATAAATTTAGCCATAACAACACTTCAAAAGATCCTATACAAATTATTACCGAAACAAAGTTGATCCTCATAGGTGGCTCTGAATACTATTTTCAACTTAAAAGTGTAATGAATAATTCACTTATTGAAAGATCAACAAATTAATTCTCAACATTGACTTCATTTGTTGCTAGTTATGAAAAATTCTTTCTTCAATTGTAATTAATAGATAAAGCAACTAGAGGTAAACACGAATAATCACAATAAATAAAATGATATCTCAAATTAAATTTAACTTATGAGGATAATTATTTGGCTCGTCATATATATTTTATCTTATTTCATGATTCAAGATATATCCAACCTCATTTGGAATTGTAAAGATTTTTACTTAAAAATTAACATAATAATTCATAATAACAGAAGCCTTCTAACTTTTCAAGATTAGAAATCATTCAAATGCATATTTTTAATGGAAAGAAAACTCATTATGCTAATTCTTCTGAAACATAGTGACAAATGAAATGAAATCTTTCTAAAGTGTTGAACTATTTTTGAATTAGTGAATTGATGCCTTCATGTTAGAAATGAAGTTTTAAACATGTGTAGATGAATATTTTATAATGACAATACATATATATTATCATATTTGCACATAATATGTCAATAATAATCCCACTTTATCTTTTTATAGATTAATTAAAGTGGAGACCCAAAGCTCAAATGATAAGATCATTTTATTATCATTACTATTATTATTTTTGTTTAGTTGAGCCAAAATAAAGCATAAAGAGGAAATATACTTTTAAAGAGAGTGAAAGAAAATCACAAATTTGAAAGTGAGTATATCATAGCTATTGCTAACTAAAAAGCTTAATTCAGTTAATTATATATATTAAAATTCACCGAAATCAAAGTTCATACTATACAAAAATTTATTTACACTAAGATATAAGAACGACACCGACAGTAATGCAAACCTAAACATCTTTTGCATAGTACTAATAAGTTCTAAACAACTGTTTAAAAGTTCTTGTTATCAAATAAATGTTAGATTCAAATAAGAGATACGAGAAGGTGATATTGTGTCATAAAATTTGCTCATTATTAAATGCTTGGTAAAATACATATTCGATACTTACCATACCGAAAGATCTCTCCAATTTTGCTACTCATCTCATGTACATTTTTGAGATAGGTCAGAGACTCGTGCTAATAACGTGTTATAAAATGAAGATAATAAATTGGAATTAAGAAGAGTAGATATAGAAAGACACAAAGTAATAATAGTAGTAACTTTCCTTTATTATTGTATGTGCTTACTTCTTCTTATCATTTCATATTACAAGAGGAGATATATACATAGGCTATAAAACTTGGGCACAAAATTACTTGGCCACAAAGTTACTTGGCCACAAAGTTTACTTGGGCACAAAGTATATTATATGGGCATTCATTTTACAACATTAACAAATAAAATTTGTGAACATTGAGTATTGTAATGATGATTTGTTTGTGTAATATCTTCTAATATCAATATGATAGTGTTTTGTGTACTTGACATATTAGACATGAAAATGATAATTTTTAATTTTTCATATGTGAAAAAAAATAATTAAAAATTGATATTTCAAAATTCATGTCTAGATTTATTGTTTTGATACTTTGAGAAATTATTCACGCTTCACGCGGTTATGAAACTTCTTCTAAATACACACAACTGAAAACATTGAAGTAACAAATATATACCGCTCATTCATATGTTTCTGTTGGGAAAAGATGAGTCAGTTAGAGAAGTTAAGTGCCCATTTGGATTAACTTATTTTTAGATGCTTTTGACTTTTAAGTACTTTTTAAGTCTTTGAGGTATTTGGAAAGGTTATAAAGTTCTTTTAAGTATTCACTTTTAGTCCAAAAAAGTTTTAAAATAAGCCAAAGGTAGGATATCATCTACTTCTGGCTTTTAACTTTTTACTGATAAGTTACTTTTTATAAGCTCGTCAAAACAGACCCTAAGGCCCTTTAGAACATAATAAATAAATAAATGGATCAGCATGCTTAAACTGATTAAGAAAAAACATATATGAAGGAAGTTGTGGCGGCGGATCCCCGCATTTGAATCCAACATTTTCGACACAAAACAAAAATTTATTTCTTAAGATGTACACGTTATGTGGTAACATAATTCTATAAAATCTTGTACAACAAATGAGAAATCTGATCTTATAAAATTGAAGAAGAAGACAAACTATCTGAGAAAAAATTGATGCTCTGTTGAATAATTAAGATTCAAACAATATATATCATACACACAGTACAAACCATGTTTCCAACTCAAAGATTACCATTCCCTAATTGGTGTAAAACTGCAAAATTCCTATAACCAAATCAACTTAAATTTTTTTATTGTGGGGTAAGGGGGAAGATCTATATATTAATAGAACTTGCTTGAAGTACTCTTTAAAAATGTTGTTAGATCCTCCGAAAGTAAGAGAATCCACTATTTTTGAATAGGTCAAATAACATAAAATAGAACATTATACAATGCAGTATATGTTCAATACATAATAGTCACGATAACTAAGTGATGAAAAAACATGGATAATTGTGACATGAAGAGGAAAGAAGAAGCAAAGGAGGGATAAATACTTACAGATGTTGTGGTGGGGTAAAAATATTCTTCTCAGTAATTAACATGCCTCTTTCAATTGTTGAACAGAAGCAATCTTTGGGTATCAACTGTGACAACAATTGTTTCTTTCTTTACTTTCATACTTTGTAACACTTGTATTCTCAAATGTTGAAGTTTCTTTTCTAATATTATTACTATTATAACCTTAAACGAAAAAAAATCTATCTATATATACCATGAGAAGAAAAAATACCACCACAAAATTTCTCAATTATTCAATTTTAAAAAATAAAATTTAAAATTTAAAAATAAGATAAATTTAAAAATGTTTTTTAAAAAAACTAAAACTACGTTTTTTTTTCCCAAAAATAGTTACCACAATTTTTAAAAAATAGAAATAAAAGGACGGATGAAATCCATTATCCCATTTTCTTCCACTTCTTTTGAATTTAGAAAATGCAAAACATAAGAGTTTTCAATTTTGAAAAAAAAAATTACAAAATTTCAAAAAATAACTAACCTTATAAGTTGAAAACGCCACCTTAAAACTATTACTACACACCCTCTTAAAACTAATTCTTTAAAATACATATTCAAACAAATGTATCAACATCACTATTAACAAAATCGCAATATTTTTATTTCTTCTCTAACACAAAATTTATTAGTTTTGGTATGCAAGAAGAAGAAGAAATTTATGACGTGAAGGTGAAAATTTTGATTTCAGGATAAATGCTTAAGATAATATTGCTAAAATTTAGGAATTACAAGTTTATAATTATTTATTTATTTATTTAGCTTTTAAGAAAATAATGGTAACTTTTATTTTACAACACACGTTCTTAATATATTTTATTTTGAAAATGATTTTAAAGCAATTATTACAATTAATTGAAAAATAATTTTAAAACTGAAACAAATTGCAAATGAAAAGTTTTAAAACTTTAAATTACACCTCCACGTATACACAAATTGTAAAACTTATCATCTAAAAGAATTTAAATCTGTATTGTAAAATTCACGTGCTTTTTTAAAAAAAATAAAAATAAAATCAGGTTTTAATTTACGTTATTTAAATTAAATTAGTTTACTTTTTAATTATTTTTATTATTCAATACTCATTATTTTATTGAATTTTAGCATCCAATATTTAAAATTAAAAAGTAACTTCTTATGTCTAAACTAATCCACACCCTCACTCACGTTCCCTATAAATACTTCCGTACCCATTTGCTCATAGAATAGAGGTACATATGGATAAAGCTAAATAAATAAAATATTACAAAATATTTATTTAGATAAAGATAGTAAATCAAAATTAATTGTCGTTCATGATAAGTCAAATAGTTAGAGATAACTGGCAATCTCTATTTATAACTTTTTTTGATGAATTTGTGGAAAAAAATTCAAAGAATGCTGTGAAATTTTTTTCTCACAAAAGTTAGAGAATTTTGAAGCAACGAATCATGTTCTCTAAAGAAATGAGGATAGAATTTTGTCAAATCACATTCTTACGGAACAATAAAAAAGATGGATGAACAAACTATACTTCTTCAAGGTTTGATAAACAAAAGTTATGATACATCAACAAACTATTTATTACTTATTTCTTTTGCCCTATTATTTATGTATTTCCTATTATTTATGTATTTAGTATTGTATTTATTTTAGTTAAATCGAAATGGGTAAAAAAAGCCTGTCAGTACCCAAAAAAATGACACATATTTAGATTAATTAATAATTAGTTATTGGTTATATTCAATATTCATCATAACTTTTAACTTAAAAAATTGAATATTGATAATCTTTTTATATACTAATTATAACTCAAGTTTGAAGTCTACTGATTTTAAATAAAATTTAAAACACGTGGGTTGTGTAATGTTATTTTTGTTTTTGTTAATGATATTTTGATTTAGATTTAGATCATCATTATTTAATTATTATTTTTAAGAATAACCGGATTCTTTTTTCTTCATCTTATTACACTTTCAATACATTCTTGAATATTCATATTTTTAAAATATAATATAATTTTTTATTAGTTATTGAAAGTTTTTTATTTCTATTTCATATTTTATATTTGGTTAAATTAAAATCGTCTTATTTTGCAGGATTGAACTAGAAATACGTATCTTAAAGAGGTTGCAATATGCTTTGCAAATTATATTTTAGTTTAGAGTAGAGACATTGTTTTTAATATTAGGATCAAATTTGATCTATGAATTTAAATTTTATTTAATTAGAATAAATATCAATTCAACGCACGCCACATCTGCTATTTATCTTCACTATACTAAGAGAAGGAGAAGGGGAAGTTGTTAGAATAATGTTTGGTATCTTTAAAACATATCCTCAATGCATATAGATTTGGGTATAATTTTAATCGCATCAAGTATTTATATAAATTCAAAATATTATATATGATTATACATGTAGTTTTGTTTCTTAATAATAATTCGTAAGTATTACTCCTTCCGTCCCATTTTATGTGGCACTTTTCGAATTTTGAGATTCAAACAAGTCTAACTTTGACCGTAAATTTGTCATAGATCTTTTAAACATTTTGAATTATCAATTGTTGTGACTTACAGTCTTTTTATGTAGTTTACAAATATATAAATTTCATTTCAAAAAAATTGAAGATTTCATGCGAAATTCCCGATCAAACTTAAATTGTTTGACTCTCGAAAAACAAAAAGTGTCACATAAATTGGGACAAAGGAAGTATATTAGTTATTTTAAAATTAAAATATTATTACATTTTAAAAATATATGTGCAACACACAAGTACAATATAAATATAGGAGAGGTGAAAGCTCTGCATGTCAGTACCACAAAAGAAACAATAATTATTATTAACTAAAATGATAAAATTAATGTGATATAAGCACTTTTAAAATTTTAAGTTCATATAAAGATAAATATTTGAATGATTTGTTTTAAAATTAAAAATTAAAAACCTTTAAAGTCTTTATTTAAAATAAAATGTGAATATAAAATTGAGTAACTGACTAAAAATTACCATGTTTATTTCCTTTTCTAAAATTAATTAATAATTAGTTTTAAAACTTCCCATCACATTCCCACTTATGCACAAACTTTAAATTGATTGAAAAACAAATTCTTTAATAGTTAGTTCTAAAACATCCCATCACATTCTCACTTATGCACAAACTCTAAAAAATGATGGGAAAAAGACTATATAATAAACAAAATTATATTGCTCTAAAAAATATAAAGTTTATATAAATATAAAAATTAATCATTACAAATTTGAATGATCTCTTTTAAAATAACAAACTTAAAAAACTTAAAATTTTTAATTTAAATAAAACATGAATATAAAATTGAGTAACTAACAATATGGTTATTCTTTTTCTAAAATTAATAGGCAGTTTAAAACTTCCCATTACATTTTCACTTATTCATAAACTCTAAAAACAAATTAATAAAATAAAAAAATTTAAAATTTATTTGTATACTCACTAAATATAATTTACTACCTTAGAGTAAATCATGTTTACCCCTTATTAATAGCTGCTACGAGATTATTTGTTTCTCCTATAATGATTAAAATAATTAATTTATCTCCACTCAAAATTATTAACACGAAAAGTTAATAACATTTTTTAATATTAAATAATTATAAAAATAAAAATGGATATTTGTTTTTAAAAACTAAAGGTTCAAGAAAATAAAATGTGCAACATATAAGTGGATTATTCAATTATGGATAGAATAGTACATGTTCTTAGGTAAAAATATTAATTTTGAAAGGAATTAATTTAAAATTCAAAATTTATTTATTTTTGAAAATTTACAATCATCCATCTTTATTATTAGGGGGAGGATAGTTGTTCTATTCTATTTATATATAGCTAATAGGAGAGGAAATACAATTACTATAAAATAAAATTTATCATTGAATCAACATAGATAATTTAAATTTTTTAAATAAAAATAAAAGTCCCAAACATACAAAAACAATATATCTGATGTGTGTCTATATATATATATATATATATATATATATATATATATATATATATATATATATATATATATATTTAAAAATATATATTCAGACATTATAGCTGGGATCACTTGACTTCTTTTAGCATAAAAATAAACTACAATGTTATATAAAGTTTTTTTTATTTCTTTTGTTTATTGTATTTTGTTTGTTAGGTTGTTTAAAGCACATAAATAAAATGTAATTTAATAAAAAAAATATTACTTATGGGTAAAATCAAGCTTCACTATGTGTATTTAATTAATTTCAATAATAAATATGAAATGTATTTAATTAATTATATATTAAATTATATTTTCATGTTTGTATTAAATATTAAATAATAATTAATAATTATAATTTAATAAATTTTTCCATTAATAATTTGACTCGAATTAAGACCAGTAAATAATTTATTTGAAATTTATAGTTTTGAATTATACATGTATAAAACATTTAAATTTATTTTTTTACTTTTATAGTATTAAATATTTCATGCGGAATGTTGAAATTTGATTTTTTTTTATAAGAAAAAAAACCTTTTGTAATTTTATAGCTTAACATAAATATATTGTAACATAAAAATATAGTTGATCATAACTATTAGAACAATATTATAACAAAAAAGTTATTTACTAAATCATTAAGTTAATATGATCATATAAATAATAATAATGTATTACTATAACTATTTAAGCAATATATTAAAAAGTACATAAATTTCATAAATTACTTTTAATTTAATAATTATGACATTTAGTTGCGCGGATAAAAATACTAATATTATATAAAATGAGGTGCACACAAGCAAAGGCGAATCCAGGATTTTATGAAAACGGGTGCACCATTGCTTTAAAGATAAGATCAAAAAATTTATAATAACAATAACTAAGCGAGCAATACATAAAAATTACATTACCACAAAACTTTCAGAATTTAGCTTCTTTTTTTTTTTAAATGAAAAACGTGTTTTTAGTAAGTAAAAATAAATTGAAGCCAATTGGGGCTGCCTGAGATTGAACCTACAACCTTTGTGTTGAAATTTTGCAGTCCTACCAGTGAACCATCCAGCCATCTTGAGAATAGATTCAACAAGTTTTAATTTAATATATTCTTTAATAATTATAGAAGTAATATATCGAGTTTAATCGGATAACCACGGGTTCGGTTGATCCAAAAACTATACATAAATTCGCCCCTGCACACATGACAACTAGCCATATCACATTCCCTGAGCAATCATGATAATTTTTTGACAGTCCACAATTAAATCTTTATGAGAGAGATCCTAATTAGTTTCCCGTGAGCAATCATGATAATTTTTTGATAACTATACTTGTCAAAGAAAATAATATGGTGGAAATGAAAAATAAACCGAGGAGACGAATATATGTCCCTGTTTGAAGATTTAAATATCTAGTGAACTATCTACTAAACTCTACATATTAGCTTCTAAATTTTGATTGATTTATGTGTAGAGAATGACAGAAGAAAATTATAATCGGAAAGATCTTTTGCTAGCCCAAGATTATTAACTAAGATTGGAAGACTCAATTAAAGAAGAGAAAGCTAGAAGGGAGAAATAGTATTTTGGATAAAAGAACTTTGTTATAGAAGAAGACTCTTTGATTTAGGTTGTTCTTGAGTTGTATACAAATAACTAAGGTCATGCCTATTTATACTTGTGTGGGATGGTTCTAGATATTGCAACATCTAGACTATTCTATCTTTTACTACTAATATCTAACTCTCTAGAATATCTAGTATTTCTTTAAAATAATTATTCTAGATACTACACTAGACTATTCTAGAAATTATCCTAGAAAATCTACGATATTTCAGAAATTAACTTTATCATTTTTCACACTCACCCTTTAAGTGATTTTGGGAAACTATCCTACACTTGTTGTGGAAGAACTCAAACGAAGCTTTGAGCCACGTCTTGGTGAAAATCTCAATAGTTTCTTTCAGACTCTTCTTGCTTCTTCAAATGTTAAAGATTCTTCATCGTCAATTGATCCATGTAGATTATCTCCTTATTGAGTTCTCAGACTCCCCCTTTCCAATTATATTATCCAGAGAAACACTATCAATCTCCTTAAGTCTCAACACCAACATAGGATCCATTACCATATTCTCTTATCATCTCCTCAGTAGATTTTTTGACAGCTTCAGAGCTTTCAAAAATCATATTGTTTGCCTCCAAGACTTCAATATCAACTTCTTCCTCTATTTGATATCTACTTTCTCCATCTGCTTTCAAAATTGCTCTGAGTCATTAATTGGCCTTGATATTGCAGATGATTGACCAAATAGTTCGACTTCCAATACATCTCCCTCAATGCTTTCTCTGTAAAGGTCGCCACTAGCACATGTAGTTTCAGATATTGCAAGTTTGGGATCTTTCTTCTTTGATTTCTTCAATAGAAGCTACCATATCACCATTGGGAACATCCTCAAAAATTTCTTACTTCATGCTGCAGCAGATTCTTGCTTCTCCAAGTGATCAACTATATTATATTTTAAATCCTCGATTCAGTCTTTTTCAAGATTGATGGAAATCATGACATCTATTGCTCGAGCCTCAGCTACTAAACACTTTCCGCACTCTTCTTCTTCAACAACAACCTTTTGAGCCATATTACTCTCTTTGGCTTGGCAATATCTTTTTATGTGTCCTATTTTTCCGCACTGATAGCATGTAAGAGGCTTCTTACCATAATAGTTAAAAGACTTTTCCTTCTCTCCTGGTGAGCTTGAACCACTTGAGTTTGCAATGTGCCATATCTCTTGTTTTTTCTTTAAAGTTCCTCCTGCTGGCTATAAGAGCATTTTCTTCTCCTTCTTTGACAAATATACTAGCCAACTGCTTGGCTAGTATCCTATGACGACAACAAATTTTCAAACTTATCTTTGAATCGATGTCACAAATGAAATATATTCAGGTTTCAAACCACGAGTGATAATTCTTTTCGTTCGTTCTTTAGAGATAGCATCTTCCGAATTAAACAAAGATATCTCAGAACATAAGTTCTTAATCTTCAAAAAATACTCGCCAACCGAAAGATTACCTTGAATAGTGTTTGCCAATTCATTCTCCAATATCTGCAGTCGAGCTTTATTCTTCTTGTTGAACAAATGATCGAGGGTCCTCCATATTTCATGAGCTGATTTACACTTTATAATATGATCAAATAAAGTGGAGGATATGGACCTTTTTAGGACAAACTCCGCCTTAGCATTAACCTGCTTCCACTTCTTGTATGTGCTACTATTCTCAGGTCCGTCCTCAAGAGGATTTGTGTTACTCCCATTAACAACATCCCACAAACTCTTGCCCATAAGTTATAATTTCATACATATTTTTCATACTTTGTAATTAGATTGATTCAACAACTTCATCCCAGTCCATTAAAACGACCGTTAAAATTCATATAGACAAACTAGTTGAATCTACCACTAACCCGATCTTGAATAAAATTCAAAAGCCAACGTATGACTATAGCTTTGATACAATGTAGAGAATAGCAGAAGAAAATTATAATCGGGGAAATCTTATGCTAGCCCAAGATGATTAACTAAGATCGGAAGACTCAACTAAAGAAGAGGAAGCTAGAAGGGAGAAGAGTATTTTGGATAAAAGAACTTTGTTATAGTAGAAGGTAGACTCTTTGATTTAGGTTGTTCTTGGGTTGTGTACAAATGACTAAGGTCGCCCTATTTATACTTGTGTGGGATGGTTCTAGATATTACAACATCTAGACTATTCTATATTTTATTACAAATATTTAACTCTCTAAAATATCTAGATATTTCTTCAAAATAACTTGTCTAGAATATCTAGATATTTCTTTAAGATAGTTATTCTAGATACTACACTAAACTATTCTAGAAACTATACTAGAAAAATCTATAATATTCCAAATATCAACTTTATCATTTTTCACATTACGGTGTTGAGCAAAATTCCCAAAATTAATTATCGACAAAGGCGTTTGAAGAAAAAGACGCTTTCAAGAGTAAAGTGGCAAAAAGTAGTATAAACTTACCTACAATGTTAAGAGAAGGAGATATTTGCTTCAATCAGTGGCTCTTTACATTGCAAAAATCTACTCTACTATATACTGGTTAGTGTCGAGGGGAAAAAATAAATGTCTGTGATTAAAAGAAAAAGGCAAGAAAATTTAAAAAAAAAAAAAAAACTTGTTCCTTGTAGTTGATTACAAACGGCTAAGAGTAATCTCTTCCATCTATCACTTCACACGCCTTTTCTCAATTTCTTTTGTTAGAGAGCATCACAAAAGAAGTTGAGAAAATGATTGGTTGGTGCAATAGAAAGTTGATACTTTATATGTAATCTCTAAAATGGTGACTGCATTACAACAGATTAGATTAAATTGAGAAAATGCAGTAGAAATTTGAGGCAGTTGTGTTGCCGGCGTTTATTCCTTCATCACTGTATATTGAAGTTGGGGAAAAATATACCGATTGCAGAAAATAGGTTAGTATTTATGTGGGTTAAAAGACGGATATTTGAATTTTGGATTAATTAATTGGTCAAATTGAATTGAGCCGTAGGATTGCGCCATGTGTCATTAATTATTCTTTTGTTAGAGTGAGGGGTAAATGTGTTATGGTTTTGGGACGGCAGGGGCACTAATGACCTAAAAGTATGACGGAGGGTAATTGTATACCATTTACGATAGTTTGGGGTATATTTGTCGATTTTCCTTATTGATAACTATTTTCTTAATGGGTGTATCAAGTCAAACTGTGACAAGTAAAAGTGAACTGAGAGAGTATTTATAACTTATTTATTGTGGTTGAGTCTTTTTATTTTCATTTCGTTTATATGTATTTTTTTTAATCATGTTTCGATGGAGATATTTAGTTGTTTAGCCAAGGGAAAGATGATAAGACTTCTTGAAGTGAGGTATGAAGATAAAAGTTGTAACTAGCTAAATATTTACAACTATGATAGTCAATAACGAGTCAATTAGTAAATCTAAAATACAGTTTTAGTGCCCATAGAAGCCTTAAGGGGTTGTTTGGTGTGAAGGATAACACCAAATAGTCATGGGATTAAATTATAGTGTCACTTATTTCGTTGTTTGGTTGGCAAGTCCAGGATAACTTATCCTGGGATTAATAACTAGTACTATGACAAATTATCCCTCCACATGGGTGCTATAGTAATTTCGGGATAACTTATCCCGGAATAAAAAAAGTAAATGACAAAAATATCTTTTTAAATTCTTTTTATACATCACTTTCACATTCATGAAGGGTATTTTTGTAAGCAAATAAATTGTTCGTAAAAATTTATTATTTTGAATACAACAAACCAAATACTCAATAAAAAAATAGTCTTGATAACTTATCTCCATAACTAACCTCATCATAACTTATCTCATCATAACTAATCTCATCATAACTTATCTCATCATAATTAATCTCATCATAACTTGAGTTCAAGCCAAACGACTCCTAAGGGTTTTGTTTCTTGAAATCTTTTCTTTTTATTCTTTATGTTTTTATAATTTCTTTGGACAATAACAGTATTACTTGAATGTAATGAATTTTATTTATTCTATTTTCTTTTTTCTATTCTTTTGGTGATTTATTAATATGTTGTTTTTTACTAATAATAATATTTTTTGTCTCCAAGAGAAATGCAGTTTTGTAGAATGACATTTTTGGTGCAAAATGCAAATATTAAAGTACCAATCATCCATTTTATGTTTCACACTTTTTACCGTTGTAAATTCTTTAGTTAATACTTCATTTGTCCCTAATTACTTGTCCATTTTTGAATTGGCACACCTATTAAGAACACAATGATTGACATAGTGAGTTTATCATTTTACACCTATTAATTATGAAGTGGATGAATTAAAAACTTAAGATTTCAAGAAGTTCTATTTTTTTTCAAAGTTACTAATATATAAATGAAAAACAAATAATCAACATTATTTTTCTTCACCCTCCCCCCATCTCTTTTTCTTCATATCCCACCTTTCTCATCTTCTTCACACCCCATTAAGCTGAAATGGATCAGTAACAAAAAGTAACCTAGAATAAATCATTTCAAAAAGGGGTAAAAATTTGGGGGTTTTCAACCATCGGAGCTTCGGCGGACTTTTATGGATGAACATAATGAGTGATCGATTGAAACTGAGAAGAAAATTATTTTTCTATTATTCCTATTTTTTTTTAAAACCTTCAAGAAAAACATGAA